>JAQZBX010003651.1:0-31358 GCA_029593785.1 Cabassous unicinctus
AAAAAAAAAAAAAAAAAACTCAGGGAAGCCAATGTGGCTCAGATGAGTGACAGCTTCCCACTTACAAAGCCCTTGGTTCAATCCATAGCCACCAGTACCTCAATAAAAAAACAATAGCAACAAAAAAAAACTACAATGAAATATCATTTCACATCTACTAGAATGGCACTATTAAAAAGGCAGAAAACTGCAAGTGTTGGAGAGGATGTGGTGAGATAGGAACACTTATTTACTGCTGGTGGGAATGTAGACTGGTGCAGTCACTGTGGAAGTATGTGTGGCAGTTCCTAAGGAAGTTGATTATAGATCTGCCATGTGACCCAGAAATACCATTACTAGGTATATACCCAGAAGAATTGCAAGAAAGATGCTGACATTCACTAAAGGAGGAACCAAGAGAGGTTTGGGAAATTTTTATTTGGGATTTGAACACATAAAGTAGGATCACCTATTTGATAGCCAAGTGGAGCTTGATAAGGTAAAATTTGAATAAGCAATTGCAGGGTTCTATTAGGGCAGTTGAGACTAGGGATGTGAAATTTCAATTCATCAGCATACAGATAGTATATAAAGCCTTTGGAATGGAAAAGATGCCCTTTAGAGAGTGAGAGGAAAAGAAGAGAGAGCAGTATGAAACCGGGGGACACTGAAATACGTAGAGTTCTGGAAAATGACAAGGCTGCAGAAAATCAAACTGGAAATGAGCTCTCTGACAAGGCATGGGGAAGGAGAAAACCTAAGAAGGTATTTTCCTGAACGTCAAATAAGGGAATCATTTCAAAGAAGAACATATGTTCAACTATGTCAAATGTTAATGAAATATCAAAGCAAATGAGATGAGGTTTTGGCAACATGAAGATCATGTTTACGTTGGGTAAGGCACTCTTATTTTGTGAGAAAAATAGTTAACAAAAATAAAAATAAAATAGAGGAGAGGAAATAGCACATTTTAATAACTCCCAATAATTTAAATATGAGGAAACATGTCCTTGAACTAGAATGTTGGCACCAGAAATTTCCATTTCTGGAAGAGAATTAAGCATAAATTGTAAAGGGGAGGTTGAGTCTTTGGTCACAGTCCAGATATGACAAGCTAAAAAAAAAAGAGTTGAAGATGATGGATGTTTTGAGCCCAGGTATCAGGAAGAAAAAGTGTTATTAATAAAATTGTATGGCAGTCTTGTGACATCATTAACTAGAATTCATGATGGAAGTCAAGAGTCTGTCTTTAGCAAAAACAGAAATGACAAAAACAGACACTATTATTAGGGAGTAGAAATTATTGAATGCCAAATAATACCAAGTCTAGCATTATTTCATACCAAATCAGACTCAGATTGATGTTATGATTTTATAATGGTGGTATTTTTCATTACTAACTCAGAAAAATAGCACATTAAAACCAATTTATTGAGTACCTATGTTTTCTGGATAAGTTTGTATACAGTTGACCTCAAACGAAAACTCTAGAATTGGTGCCCCCACCGCTATGAATGAATCAGAGTGCCAACGAAGGACATGGGGATACCCATCCATCAATTCCGACGTCCTAAGTATTATCAGAATGAAAATTTTCCATACACCTTCCAGTAGTGATTCCTAGTGGTCAATTAAACCTGTTATTAGAAGAAAAATTACATGCAGCGACATGTACATTAAACTAGAAGAAAAAGGTGAAATAATAACCTTAAATAAATACTATTTACCACATCACTAAAATCATTACAACATTGGTACTATTACTATTAAAATCAAATTTTGCAGCACTTCTAGCAGTGTAATTTATTTCTAAGCTACAATTATTTGCTAAAAGGAAAACAATATTTCTTAGTGGAGTAATGATTCTCTAACTACGAGAAAGGCAAATTTAGAACCTAGATTAAAAGAGATCCTTGCCAAATTATGATAATTTGATATTCAAAAAATAGGGTACAATTTATTTTTGACCAGAACATGTTGTCCCTATAAGAAATACCTAAGAAAAGTTAACTTAACCTTGTTCAAAATAGAGTTATTATAAGTCCATTTTACGGGACAGAGTATAAACAATAATGTAAACTGTAGTCCATGGTTAATAGCAATTGTAACAAATGCACTACACTAATGAAGGATGTTTTTAATGTGGGAAAGTGTGGGCGGGGGAGGGAGTGGGGTATTTGGCAATGCCCTATATTTTTTTATGTAGCATTTATGTATTTTAAAGCTTCTTTAAATAAAAAAAAATTTTTAAATCACTTATAATTCAAAAGGATGAAAATGTAATATTACTTACGTTTAATTTTAAATTTAGAGTTAGTTTAATAAGTAGATAAGTGAAAAAATATATTTTTCCATTCATTAAGTAGATTAATTAATTTCAGTGGAGAATGACCATCACAAGAGGCCACGCATAATGTAAATGTGGCCTTACAGTTAATCAGTAATTAGCCAAACAAAACACACAAGTATTATACAACAGTGTTCTAACACACTAAAATAAGTTGATTGGTGTATAAAGGGGAAACCCAACTGTACAGAATGAATCTTTTGTTTTCCCGAAGTTGAAAATTCTATGTAACAAAATAGTTACAATAAATTACTAAAAGCTACCCAATTATATTAAGAATTTCAAAACATACCAACCCTTTTTATAATTATGTTAACAAACTAGGTCAGTGTATGATAACAACATGAATCAAGTAATGCAATACTAAGAATTAAAAAATAAACTCTAGAATGGAAAATAGAATAGGTGTGGGCTTAAAGAGACTTCATCGTAATAATTGGGTGGAGGGCTCCTAAGACAGTGAAGGACTGATCAATCACCCTGAAAAATGATCAGATATATATAGACACATGATGGATAAGTAGGTGGATGAGTAGATAGAGGATGGATAGATATATGCTAGATTAGATAGATATACAGATAGATATGGTAGATCGATACAGATATATATTGATAAATTGATAGAGATTGGTAAATAAAAATATAGTTATATAAATAGATCAACAGATGGACATATATATTAGATAGATATAATCAGTAGATATATATAGATTGATGAAGTCTGATAAATAAATAGATATAGATAGGTAGATTAACAGATATGGCTTGTATAGCTTCAGAAAAATAATTACTTAAATTTGTAACAATGGTTTAAATGCTTAAAAATCATCTTCAAAATTTTATTACATGTGCATATTAACTTCTTATTGCTACAGAAATAAATTATCACAAACTTGGGGGCTTGAAACAAAAACAAATTTATTTTCTTTTATTCTGGAAGTCACACGTCCTACAATCAGATAACAGGCATGCACATCTTCTGGAGTCCCTAGGGGAGAATCTATTTCTTCCCTTTACCACTTTCTAGAGGACATTTGTATGCCCTGACTGTTGACCTTCCTGGTTGGGTTCCTGTTGATTAGAGTCTTTAATGCCTTTTATTTGTAGGGTTCCCTTCAATATACTTAGATTTCCAAAATTAAATACAAATAATTTCATCAAATTTTCAATGAGTATGAAATAATTCCCTAGTTGTATTCTTGAAAATTTTTGACATAATTATGTTAGTTGCTTTCCTGTTATTAAAGCAGCCATTCAGTTACAGAATGATACTCTGTTCCATGGAAGTTGACTTGTGATTTATTCCTAATATATATTATTTTACAAGATATGCATCAATATTCAGTAGAAAAATTAGAGCATTTTATTAGATTTGCTTTCACAATACTTTTCTAGGTTTTTATAATAAAGATATGACATGCTTTGCCAATTGAATTACTTAAATAATGGCAAAATCTCTGTTCTTCAAAAATTAGTTAAAATCAGTTGTGAAAACCATGTGGTAATTGATCTACACCTACCCTTCTAATCTCTTGCATTATATTTAATCTATTCAAAATTTGTGCTTCTTCTGGAGTCAATTTTTACTAATTTATATTTTATGAGAATATTGTACATTTTCTCTAGGTTTATACATTTGTTAATTTTGTATTTCTTTGGAAATATTGTTTACTTTTTTTTTCCTAATCTTCTGTAATTTCATTTTTTTCTTTTGTCTCTTTTTCTTTTCTGGTCTCCTTTTTTTTTCCCTACTCAGACTTGGAAGCAGAGTTGTTTTACATGTTTTTTTTTGAAAGAAAGAACCATGTTTGCATTTATTAACTCTTCTTAGTATAATCTTTGTTTCTTACATTCCTTATTTTCAGTTTATATCAATTTTTGTTCTCCTGTTGATTTGTTTTGAGTTATTATATTATTATTTTTCTTATATACTAAGAAGATTATATGGTGCCTCTAATATATTTACATTACTTCAGTAATGAAGACATTTAAGGTATATAGTTTTATGTTAGTAACAACATTTTCTCCAACTAATATATTTGGTGCAAAAATTTTTCCTATATTTATTACCCTTTCTAGCTTTCACTTTGATCAAAGTCTTCCTTAATTAGAGCTCTATTTTCTCATTTCTAAGTTGTCAATATTGTACATGATATTTTAATGATATATTTTTTCTAATTTCATTATTAGAGAATATATTTTAAATTCTCTGGTGATTTCTTGAAGGAATGCTTAAAATATGTTTAGTTTTTTTTATAATAGCTTTTTTTATTTTTTAAAAGATACTTAGATAACATAAATGTAACACAGAAAACATAGGGATTCCCATATGTCCCACTCTCCACACTTCCCACATCCTCCCACATAAACATCCTTCATTAGTGTGGCACATTCATTGCAATTGACAAATGCATCCTGGGGCTTTGCCATTGAGCATGGGCCATAGTTCACACTGTAGTCTACACTCTCTCCCACGCGGTTCTGCATATTATGTGACGATATAAAATGGCCTATATCTGTCATCGCAATGTCATTCAGGACAATTCCCAAGTCCCAAAAAAAACCCCATATTACAACTGTTTTTCCCTCTCCCTGTCCCCAGAGCCTCCAGTGGTCACTGGCTCCACATCAATGTTGTAATTTCTTCCAATGCTAGAATCACGATATGTCTATAGAAGCATACCAGTAAGTCCACTCTAGTCCATAGTTCATTCCCCAATCCTGAAGATTCTGGGATGGTGATGTCCACTCCACCTCTAATTGAGAGGGGGTTTCAATCCCATACAGTCAATGGATGGGAGTCTCTTGCTTGCAGTTTTAGGCTTTCTCATTTCCTTGGTATGGTGATTGTCAATTTTCACCTCTTTGTTAGTTGTCCTGGGTGAGTCTATTGAACTGGAGAGTAAGTTGTTGCAACTCTGCTGAGGCTCCAGGCCCAGCTGGCATGTGAATAGCCCAAAGACTCTAGTCTCTGGATGTACACCTACAAACTCCAGCACCAAGTATAGGTTTAAATAGAAGGGACAGATGAGCCATGTGCAGGGAAGACATAACTGAGTCCAACTCTGTCACTCTCAGGAGCACAAACTTCAAAGTAGAACCCACTGGCAAGGCACAAACTCCGGAGCTATCTGCACTGACCATAGGGACTGGGTGTCTCCAGAGCCCTCAGGAGCCCCACTGTTTGGGGTAGTAACCACTTTGGCAGTCTATGAGATCCTGCTGAAATGTGCATAAACATTATCTCTGGGATGACCTCCTGAATCACTTTGAAGTCTCTTAGCCATATAAACTCATTTGTCTTTACATTTGCCTCTTTTATTAGAGGTCTTTTTCCACTTGCGTTGCTAGTTGGTGCTTGGTAGTAATCCCTCAGTGCCAGAGAGGTTCATCCCCAGGAGTCATGTCCCATGCTAGGGGGAAGATAATGCATTTGTATGATGAGTTTGGCTTAGAGAGAGGCCACATTTGAGCAACAAGGAGGCTCCCAAAAGGCAACTCTTAGGTACCCTATAACACTAGGCTAAGTTTCAATTTCAAGAGTAAAGGTTTATACACACAGTCATCAATATCAAGGGTCCATCATCCTCCTTCACTAGTGTCTCACTTTCTTTCATTTTGTTTTAAAGGATGTTTTAGGTCACAGTAAAGCCACATACAGAATACAGGGGACTCTCATATACCCAACATCCTCCCCCTTTCCCCCTTCCTGTATTAATAACTTTTTATATGTGGATGGTACTTTTGTTATAACTGATATACAAGTAGTGAAACATAGCTACTAAATATGGTCAATGGTTTACATTATGGTTTGGATGTTAGACCATACACTTTTATAAATTTTGATGATATTTAACATGGCCTGTATCTATCATTGCAAGATTATGTAGAACTCTTCCACTGCCCACTAAATACTCCTTGTTCTATCTATTCTATTCCTCCCACCCCCTCCCCTTGGGGCCCATGGCAACCCCCTGGCTTCACTCTTTGGATGACAAGATTCATAGTTATCTTGACACTGAGGTCTTGACAACCTGGCTTGTCCTCCCTTATTAGGAACCTCCCATGCTCTTGAGAGACTCCTGCCTCTCTCTTTGTGAACAAATCGGTCCTCCCCAGGATGGGAGTCGAACACTTTCCTCCTCATTATGTGGGTCTCTACCTACTAATATAACACATTATGACAAAATGATCACTCACACACTCCCTAGAACCCTGCTCCAGGTGCACCCTGTCCTGAATGATCCCCCCCACCCTAAACCAGTAACCCTTCCTGGTCATATTGCCATAAGAACATTCCTAACTTTGTACTTTCAACCAAATACCCATCAATACCCAGTGTTCACCTGGTTCCATTCCCAACCCTTCCCCCAGTTCCCTGGACCTTCCAACCCATCCTCCCCATTGTATCCACCTGTCAAATCTGCACCACCCAACCCAATAATATCACTACCCTCCTGTCATATCCCTTCAATGAGCAACTACACACTTTCACCTTACCATAGATTATGTCCATATGGGTGTTGGCTCACAAACTTCTCCCTTTCTATGTCCTGTAAAACTATATGATAAACAATAGCTCTCTGAGTCTGCTCAATTTGCTTAATTCATATCAGTGAGGTCATGTACCGTTCATCCCTCAATGCCGGGCTTGCTTCACTCAACATAAGGTCCTCAAGATTCATCTATCTTAACATGTGTTAGCACTGTATTCCTTCTTACAGCTGAGTAATATTCCATTGTATTTATATGCCACATTTTGTTTATCCATTCATCTGTTGATATGCATTTGGGTTGAATCTCATTCAACAACACATCAAATGAATTATACACCATAACCAAGTGGATTTAATCCCGGGTATGCAAGGATGGTTCAATATAAGAAAATCAATCAATGTAATGCACCACATAAACAGATCAAAAGAAAAAAATCACATGATCGTGTCTATAGATGCAGAAAAGCATTCAACAAAAAACAGCATCCATTCCTGATAAAAAAAACACTGCAAAAGATAGGAATAGAAGGAAGCTTTCTGAACATGATAATGGGTATATATGAAAAACTCACAGCTAACATCATCTTCAATGGTAAAATCCTAAAAGTTTTCCCCTTAAGAATGGGAACAAGACAAGGATGCCCTTATCACCACTCCTATTTAAAATTGTCTTAGAAGTACTTGCTCGAGCACTTAGGCAAGAAAAATATATAAAATGCATCCAAATTGGAAAGGAAGAAGTAAAAATTTCACTATTTGCAGATGGCATGATCCTATACATAGAAAGGCCTGAGAAATCGACAACAAAACTTCTAGAAGTTATAAATGAGTTCAGTAAAGTCACAGGCTATAAGATCAATGCTCGAAAATCAGTAGCATTTCTGTACACCAATAATGAGCAATCTGAGGAGAAAATCAAGAAAAAAATACCCTTTGCAATAGTAACTAAAAGAATCAAATACCTAGGAATAAATGTAACTAAAGATGTAAAGGAATTATATACAGAAAACTACACAACACTGTTAAAGGAAATCAAAGAAGACTTAAATAAATGGAAGAATATTCCCTGTTCATGGATAGGAAGACCAAACATAATTAAGATTTAGTGCAATCCCAATAAATAGCAACCCAGCATTTCTTAATGAATTGGAAAACTAACTACAAAATTTATTTGGAAGGGTAAGAGGCCCCAAATAGCCAAAGACATGTTGAAAAAGAAGAATGAAATCAGAGGAATCACACTACCTGACTTAAAAACACGCTACAAAGCTACAGTGGTCAAAACTGCATGGTATTGGCACAAGGATAGACATACTGACAATTGGAACTGAATTGAGAATTCTGATATAGATCCTCACATATATAGCCATCTGATATTCAACAAGGCCACCGAGTCCACTCAACTGGGAGAGAATGGCCTCTTCAACAAATGGTGCTTAGAGAACAGGATATCCATATCCAAAAGCATGACAGAGGAACACCATCTCACAACTTATAAAAAAATCAACTCAAGATGCATCAAAGATCTCAATATAAGAACCAAGACCATTAAGACCTTGGAAGATAATGTAGGGAAGCATCTACAGGACCTTGTAATAGGAAATGGTTTCATGAACTTCACACCCAAAGCAAGAGCAGTGAAAGAAAAAAAATAGATAAATGGGATCTCCTCAAAATTAAAAACTTTTGTACCTCAAAGGGCGTTATCAAGAAAGTAAAAAGGCAGCCTACCCAATGGGAGAAAATATTTGGCTACCATATATCTGACAGGAGCCTAATATCCAGCATATATAAAGAAATACCATACCTTAAAAATAAAAAACTATGTTTAGTTTTGAGCAATTGAATCATCAAAGCTTGTTACTAAATTATGACCATATGAAATAAAATGAATAATCACTACACAAGGAAGGCCATATTATTATATGGAGATATATATACATCTATATTAACTGAATTATTTAATTTTTCCATCATTTCATTTTTCTTTAATAGATTTCAAATATGAAAGAATTATATTGATGATTTTCCCTTGAATTGTATTTTATTTAATTACTAATCCTTTCTCTAAAAATACTTACTCTATGTATTTAGTTGTTCTCTTTTCTGGTACCTAAAAAAATTTTGATATAACTACTTAATAAATTGTGCATTTTCCATTATTTGTTATTTCATTGAATCATATAGTGTGTTTTCATTTCTTTCCACTTTATCTGATTTAATATAGACATTGCTGCTTTTTTCTTAATTTATATTTTCTTGGTTGCTTGGATTTTAATTTTCCCTATTAATCAGGGAGTGATTAATAGGGAAAATTGGTTGAGCACATTGAAATTTAAAGACTTGGGCCAGGGAATGTGTTGAACAGACAAGAAGAAGAAATACTGAGTAGCAATATTCTAAATTTCTGCCAGTCATTCCTTCCTTCCCAAAAGTATAGTTATTTGAGCACTAAAATGAATAGTAATGATCTAATTGGCTGACAGGTCTATCAATTTAGTCTAGCTTCTGTTCAATTTTGTCCCACATTCATGGTTATTATTGTTATTATTATTATTATTATTGGAATAGGCAATTCCATATTTTCTTCTTCTTTTGATTACAGAATCACTGCTGGTCAGATTCCTGGTTTTATATTTTACTCATGCCATATTTAATTATTAATTCACTCACTGCATATTTTGGGGCCTTATGTGTGCCTTGCCCTGTGCAACATACTTTTGTGGAAGATAAATGTTAATCAGAAATGAGCCTACAGCATATGCACCAAAAATATTTAATACCAGATTGAAAGATGTAGATAGGATCAATAACAGCTTATTTGTCAAAACTTTACTGTTTAATAGAAGAACCAAGGTAAACTACATGGCGAAATGGAGAAAATGGCTAGGAACTGAAATGATTGATAGGACTGCAAGAACAGAGAGAAAATATGATTTTTCTGGTAGAAGACAAGGAAACATTGCAAAATCTATGGGAAGAGCAATTAGTGGTTCATTTAACAGAGTAAATTGGAAAATAGGAAGCAATGGTGGAAGGATATGTAAAGGCTTGGCTAATAGAAGGGTCTTTCAGGCCAATAAGCCCTTTGTTTATTAACATATGGAAATATATTCCTCATATTGAAAGTAAGCTTCACAACCCTGCCTGAGCATCTGGATCACTCCAAGTGTTTCTGAGATGGTCAAGCCTGCAATGAGACACAGACAGCATATATACATAAATAATCCCCAGTTTCTTAATACCTAGCCAGTGTTAAAACATTGATTTAGGTGTTCATATCTTTCCTAAGTGTTGGCTCTCTTAAACATTTTATAACCAATCAAATACTATATCACACTTTTAAGAAGATAGTAATATCATCTTTAGGAAAAGAGAAAGAAATTTTTAAAAGGAGGAAAAATTAAAGGGAAAGACATGATCTTTTATACATGTACTACTGGGAAATCATTTGCCACCTTCTAAGATTGTCAGGCAGTTCCTCATATTTACTTATTAACTTTGAAGATAGTCTCAGTTGGAAAAATAATAACTCCAAGGAAATCACTTGTACTCCATGACCTATAAAAATGCCATTTGCACCCTGGCAATGATATAAAAGTATCATGACAGCCAGCAAGATTCTGGACTCATTCCTGGTGACTTGATATGGAGGTTAGAAAGACACTTAATATAAAGTTTCTGATAAAAACTGAAGAGAAAAAGATGAAATCAAAAGGAAAGGAAGAAAAATGCAGATCAAGCAAGATAAACAAGTGCCAAATCATATGAACTGGGAAATCAGATAAAAGGAGCAATTTAGAGTCCACTGTCAAGAGAAAGCAAACTCATACACAGGTGTACTTTCTGGAAATAATTTTTATTAGAAATTGTCAAGAATATTTCTGAATGAAATCTGTTTTGAAATTGCTATATAATACCATAGAGCTTATAAAAATTGATTCTTGTCCTTTATCATTTTAAATAAATTATATCACTGGTTATTTATAAGAAATACAATATTTTGGGAGAAAGGGGGGTTTATTTCTCCTGGCTTCCTATTTCTTGTGAAAAGCTCCTACAGAGGCACAAGGCACATCTGCCATTATTCCTCTCCCTCTCCCCTCCCTATGGCAGAAGAATTGACTTGTCTGATGAGTGAGTTGGTGAGAGAAACTGAGCTCTGTGGAAGTGGAGTTATGCATTGTCCCCTTAAAAGCACACCCCCTGGCCCCAAATACACTGGAAGCATTGCTGGTTTTGCATTTGGATTTCTCTATAAAGGCAAAAAAAATTCATGATGAAGCCCCCTTGATACACTGAAAATTGAAACCTTTTTGTTGAGTCACTACTCTTATGAGCACTAATGTAACCCAATTTATATTATAAATACAAATATATATATATAATTTATAAATTATAGTAAATAATTTACCTTTTCATACAATTGACAAATATCTATTTTGATTTAACAAAAGGCACTATGGTAAATCCAACATCAATAAAAAGATGTCCCATCTAAAAGAGTAATAGAAGGTAGTGACTTAAGTTAAATATGGAAACATAAACTCCATTGAAACTGTTGTTTTCTAGTTTAACTGAAAATATAATTTGCTTAAACATAGAATTGAATATATTTTCTATAATAAACTATTTTACATTTGTTAAATATATATATAACACTTAATAAAAGTACAAATACTTGTGTAACACTTATTTAAATCTCATTGTAAGCTAATGAACCTGATGCTTTTCTTTCATTCATTTTACAAATAAATGAACCATACCACAGACAGATTAGTTAATAGACATAAGGCCCCATACCTACTGTGTTTGCCCATCTCTATGAAGGTCCACCAAACATCACTGCTTCCAGGTATCCATGCTTTGTGGAGTCCCCTGCCACATTGTGTGACCAATTAAATATGACAGAAGCAATGGTACGTCACTTCTGAGATTAAATTGTAAAAGTTATGGTGGCTTTCATCTTGATTGCTCTCTCACTCTCTCTTGGTTCATTCACTCTGGGCAAAGCCAACTGTCATGTGGAAGGCTGTTCTGTAGAGAGGCAGATGTGGCAAGGAAAGTGGACCATCTGCCCTCAGCCAGGGAGGAGCTGAGGCCTCCTGCCAAACAGCCATGTGAGTGAGTCATCTTATTAGCACATCCTTCAGCCTTGGACCAGCCTTCATCTTTCTCCAACCCACCCTACAACCAAAAGACAACTTCATGAACCACCTAGCTAACTGCTTCCAAATCCTGATTCTGGTAAGTTATGTGAGAGAAAAAATGTTTGTTGCTCAAAGCTGCTAAATTTCGGGTAGTTTGTTATGCACGGATATATAATTAGCATAGCTACTACTTGAGTACTGAACCCAAGAACTCCTGTCTCATATTATATATTCTTACACATTTGACTATGATGCTTCTCCATACTTAAAAGTATGGTATTATATAGCAAATCCATGGAGATTTTCCTAATTGATATATCAATAATCAAGCAAAAGTATACAATAAAAATGATAAACTCACCACCATAATATTGTTTCACTTCTCCCAAATTCTAAATAATAAGCAGAGACAGCTGAAAAATCCTTCTATAAATCATTTGAATTGGGGAACAATGAAAGCAACACAGATATATGCTCTTTTACAATATTTATTTAATTAAATACTATGATAAACATTTTAATATAGAAAAGTTTTATGAGCATTTTTTTTATTATATGTGGGTTTTGTGTCTTCATCAGGATTCTCTCATTTACCTATTATGATAAAGATCTTGCATTTTTCTAAGATTTTCCTAGTAGATTAAAATTTCAATATTCTAAACTAACTCTTTAATTCACCTCATATTTATTTTTATGGGCATATGCTGAGTCTTTCTATCCCTCATTCATTACTGTAAACTGTCCTAATGCAATTTACCAAATAGTCAATCCTCTTGTAACATACACGCATTTTGTAATGGCTTTTTTTCATATTTTTTTCTTTTTTGTCTTTCATATTTTTAATCAGAGAGTTGTAGGTTTACAGAAAAATCATGTAAGAAATCGAGCATTCTCATATAGCCCCTTATTGTTGACATGTTAGATTAGTGTGGTACCTTTGTTACAATGAATGAAAAATATTAAAATTTTACTATTAACTGTAGCCCATAATTTACATTAGGTACTTCTTTCCCATAAACTACCCTATTATTAATACCTTACATTAGTGTAATATATTTGTTATAATTTATGAAATAACATTTTTTATACTTTTACTATTAACTAGAGTCCATTATTTACAATAAGGCTCATTGTGTTACATGTTCCTATATTTTATCTTTTAATTTTTATTCTAGCGACATATATATAACCTAAAATTTCTCCTTTTAACCACCTCACTTAATAATTTAGTGTTGTTAATTACACTCACAATGTTTGACTACAATTGCCACCATCCATTTCCAAACATTTACAATCAACCCAAATAGAACTTCTGTACAAAATAAGCATCAGCTTCCCATTCCCTACCTCCCTCTATCCCCTAGTAACCTATATTTTATAGTCCAACTCTATGAGTTTGCTTATTCTAATTATGTCATATAAGTGGGATCATACAATATTTGTCCATTTGTGCGTGGCTTTTTTTGCTCAACATCATGTCGGGGTTCATCCATATTGACTCATGAGCCAGAACTTCATTCCTTTTTAATGCTGAATAATATCCCATTGTATGTATATACCCCATTTTATTCATCCATTCATCAGTTGATGAACACTTGAGTTTCTTCCATCTTTTGCAATAGTGAATAATGACACAATGAACATTGATATACAAATATATGTTTGAGTCTGCTTTCAATTATTTTGGGTATATAGCTAGTAGAGGGTTTGCCAAGTCATACAGTAATTCTACTTAGCTTTCTGAGGAACTGCCAAACTGTTTTCCACAGTAGCTACGCCATTTTTCATTCCCATCAGCAATGAATGAGTGTTCCTATTTCTCCACATCCTCTCCAACTTTTGTAATTTTCTAATTTGGTAATAGTGGCCATTCTAGCGTTGTGAAATGGTATCTCATTGTAGTTTTGATTTGCATTCCCATAAGAGCTAGTGATGTTGAACATCTTTTTCATGTGCTTTTCATCCATGTAATGGCTCATTTCATTATACACAAATAATGTATGTTTGTATGTAGGTCTGTATATTCTTTCATGAATATATTTTCTAATAATTTCTATCACTATACCACTACACTAACTTTATAATATGTCTTCTTCTCCAATAAGAAAATATTTGTCATTCAAATTGTTTTACTTATTCTCAAACTTTTCTTTCATTTGAGTTTTAAAATAGTTTTATAAGTTTTTATAAATTTCCACTTGGAAGTTTCCATTTCCTATTGGTATTTTTCATGGAAATTTCCTCACTTTGAGAAGAATTAGGGCCTTAAAAATCTTGAATCTCCTAGTTAATGCCCATTTATTGGAAAATAATTCATGTCTTAAAAAAATTTCATTGTTTTCATTGAGTTCATATTCATTACTTCTTAGGTTTCTTTTTATTTTTTTATTATTTTATTTTAGTTTTTTAAAGATACTGTATTAGTCAGCCAAAGGAATGCTAATGTGAAATACCAAAAATGGGTTGGTCTTTACAAAGGGTATTTATTTGGGGTAGAAGTCCACAGATACCAGGCCATAAAACATTACGTTTCTTCTCTCACCACAGTCCATTGCCACGTGTTAGAGCAAGACAGCTGCTGGCGTTTGCCAGGGTTCAGGCTTCTGGGGTTCCTCTCTTCCCGGGGCTGCGTTTCTCTCCGGGCTTAGCTCCTGTTTCTTCCACAAGGTCAGCTGTAGGCGATCAGGCTAACAGCTCGCTTCTCTTCTCCTGGGGCCTTCTTTCCAACATCAAACCTGCTTCTTAAAGACTGCTTCAAGTCTGTTCTTTGCCTTGCCTTTTATATTTGATTCCCCACCCACCAGGGGTGGGGCTCAACACCCTAATCATAACCTAATCATGCCCAGATTAACAGATCAGTTTACAAGCATGATCCAATTATATTTTTGGAATTCATAAATACATCAAATTGGCCAACGGTTACAGATACTTAGATTATACAAATGTCACATAAAAAATATAGGGGATTCCCATATGTCCCACTCCCAACACCTCCCACATTTTCCCAAATTAACAACAACCTTCATTAGTGAGGTACATTCGTTGCAATTGATGAACACATTTTGGAGCATTGCCACTAAGCATGGATTAAAGTTTATATTGTAGTTTACACTCTCTTCCCAATTCTGTAGGTTATGGCAAGATTTAAAATGTCCTGTATCTGTCATTGCAATGTCATTCAGGACAATTCCCAAGTCTCAAAAATGCCCCCGTATTACACCTGTTTTTCCTTCTCCCTGCCCTCAGAACCTTCCATGGCCACTGCGTCCACATCAATGATATAATTTCTTCCATTGCTAGAATCACAATAAGTCTATAGTAGATTTCTTTTTAAATAACTGTAAGTATCAGATTTCAAAATGAGGAGTTAAAAACAAAAGAAAGCTAGAAACCACTATAGGTATTTAGAGAGAAATTTAGTAAAATAAAATAAGTAACAGTAGGTTTGGTGGGAGAAAGTGATCCAGAAATCAGGAATTTCATGAGTTACTATCCCTGTGCAGTTGTCCCTTCTTAGCTTTCCATTTTCCTGATGGAGAACACACTCATATGACCCCATGCTCCAAAGTCCCAGGCTATTTTGCTAACCTATAGGAAACAAAGCTCAGCAGCAATTGCTACCACCACTGCCACCACAGAAGCCCAAATCTTCCCCAGTCACCTGCTGGATTAGCCAGAGACTGGCTAGCTACTGACTTCTAATCTCAATTCTGCCTCCTCTTGTCAGAACTGAGATGGAACACAGCTGGTAAAGGACAGAGCTGGCAAGATGCAGATTTGCATTAGATCTTTGGTCTTGACAGTATAGAATACATAGTTGAGTGCTGGTAGCTGATACCATGGTGTGTGTGTGTGTGTGTGTGTGTGTGTGTGTGTGTATAAATAGTACTGTTTTTGGATTATGATAATTTATTATTATTTTTGTTTCTGTTGTGAACTTTCTTATTTTAGATTATTATTTTTCAACCAGTTATTCCTGAATACATATTAAGCTATTGATTTTTTTTATTTCAATCTTGATTCTTTTATCATCACTAAAATAATTTATTAATTCTAGTCATTCATCATTATGTACTCTAGGTTTCCCCTTAGAGAAAATCATCTCCAATTAACAATTTTCTCTAATCATTGTCAATACTTAGTACACTTATTTCTTTACACTTAACTTTTTAAATTATCTAGAACAAACATATAACATTGAGCAATACAGTGTGCATCATTGCCTTATTTTTGAATTTGAGGGAAATGATTATAATTTTTTTGATTAAGAGTAATGCTTCCTGATAAATGTATACAAAACTCCTCTTGGCAAGCTACAATAAACTTTTGTGTGTTTCAAAATAATTATATTTAATATTATCTAGGCTTTATTTACTTTCCTTTTAAATCTTACCTGAAACTCATCTATTCATAAGAGCCTCACAGTTAATTGACATATATCTCTATGCAAAATTTTACTTTAAAGGAAAATGACCAATAATGACTAAAGAAATATCTGGGAGTTAAATTTAATCAGTGTTAAATATGGAGGAACAGATTCTGTATGAAATTTAATTTCCTGGATAACTGGAATTTTACAGAGAAATACCTTCAATTGCACACATTATAGCTATAATTATTCTAAAAATGACTGCACTCTTCCGCCTTCATCAAATCAGTGTTCTGAGCATAGTTGAGGCTTTTGTTTGCACCTTGAGATTGAAGAGGGTTTCAGTAATGGCATTCTGAGAATCATTACTCATTTTCCAAATTTGATAATTGAGAAAAACTAGCTTGCAAATGTGAATGGATTCTAGAAGATATCCTGTGCACTGACAAGTACTTTTCTGACATCTTCGAGTATAAAAGTGGCTTAAGTGTCCTTTCCAATCCAGGAAACAAAAATAGAAAGATTCTCCAACACAAAGGGGAAACAACCCTTCAGAGCTTCCTCTTTCAAAGCGGAACTGCAGTAGGTTTCAAGAAAAAGGTAAATATAGCAGAGAAGACAGACTGATTAAAAAGTCACACCCCATTTGGAAGCACAAGTCTGGGAAGCAGAAAAGAACATTTTCCCATGACTTTCTGCAAGACTCTCTGAAACGTCATATTGTAACACCTCTGAAACTACAGGGTCCTAACATGATAGAATGAAATATGACAAGACATTGTTCCAGTGTCCAGAGATTTGGAAAAGAATTAATCAAATAAGTCCTCTGCCCTTATAGAACTTCCACTCAAGGGAAACACTTGAGATTCAACAGTACTGGGTTGCTTAATAATAACCTAATGTACAGTATCCATTTATAGATGTTTTCATTTACACCTAATTTCTTCCCTCAGGAATCCATTTTTTTTTCTTTTCTGCTTTAAAAACTAATCAGCCTTCAAAATGCACAACAAATATTGCCTCCTAAATAATTGTTTCCAACCTACTGTTTTGATTCTTAGATTATTGGATTAAAAGTGATATTATAACAGGATATAGATAGGAGCCACAGAACTTGTAGAAGCAAGAAAGATCAAGATACCCCAATATATCTTGTGTGAGTTCTAAATATTTGATGTTTTTCCTTATATTAAACTCAAATTTGCCTTTCTTTAAAGCATTTTTCTAATTCTGCTGTGTGAGGTTTCACTAAGAAATTTTAATCCCCCTTTCATGTATGGCAACTACACCTCCTATAACTTCATGTTATCTTTGCCTAGATAAGTATCCCCAGTTCTTCTACCTTTCTTTTAACATCACATGGTTTTAAGCTACTTCTTCAGTTCTTTCACTATCTTCTGAAAAATTTGTTAATCAAAGCATCTTTAAAGTCCAGCATCAAGAATTAAAGCCAGTATCATGGGCATTGTCTGTAGATAAGGTTTGGCTAGTCTTCCTACATACTGAATCCAAGAAATGCAGTACAAGATTCCACTGTTTTTTTTTTTAACTAGGGAAAAGACTTTTTTTAAAATATATATATTTTCCCTATATAATCATGATGTTGCACAAGATCAACTCATGAAACAAAATGAAATTTATCTACTACAATCCACCATCCCTTAAATTGTAAATAGAGGGAGAGATTTCATCTGCCCCTGAAAAAAAATCAGGCACATGGTCATTCTCTTTTTTCACTAATAGGAATTCCTATAGTCCCAACTCAGAAATAAAAATGTTCTACTTCATGTCATAATCAAAATCCAAACACAGCATAGCATGAATCCTTCTCCCTTCTCAGCTTGGGCTTTCTTCACACCAGAAGCATCTGAGGAAAAAGAATTAGCATGGCTGCCCTTCTGTGTCCCCAGGTCCCATATAGCATAGACATGACCACCTTATCTAGGAAAATCATAGAAATTAAAGCTGATTTGTGCATTCATTTACACCTTCCCTTATTTCGAAGACAAATATATGCAGTAATATGCCCGATGTATAACATTTGTTAAGTGGTTGTCTGATTTCTTTCCTCAGTAAAACAGAGGCCTGGTTTCTTCTCCATGCCTCTGGCAAGAGCCAGCTCAACAAGCCAGAACCATCTCTTGTTAAAATAAGCCAGGCATAGAAGGACAAATATTCATTTATATGAAATAATTAGAATATACAAATTCATAGCTTAGAAACTAGAACACATGTTATCAAGGGCCAGGTAGGGGTGGGGATGGGGAATTAATGCTTAATCGGCACAGAATTTCTGTTTGAGGTAATGAAAAAGTCTTGGGAATGAATGGGGTGGTACAGTTGGCACAATGTTATGAATGAAATTAACGCCACTGAATTGTATATCTGAAAGTGGATAGAAAGGGAAATTTTAGGTTGTATATATGTTACCAAGATTAAAATAAAATAAGAGAACTCTACAACATATCCCTAATAAAAACTATGGGACTACCAGCAAGATGGCAGCAGAGTAAGGAGCTCCTAAGTCACTCATGCTACAAGGCAGTGAGTAATCACCTAGAGCTATCTAAAACACCTGTTTGGAGGCTCCAGCAGACCCGAAGAGCATCATGCAACATCCTTGAAAGAATAGAAGAAGGAAACTGATCATTTGCAGAGATTTTTAAGTAGAGAACTCCATGCCATGGAAACCAGTGCCCACCCTCCAATGGCAGCACAAGTAGACTTGGGAGCTACTCTGTGGCTGGAATTGGAAGCTCTATTTCCCCAAAACAGGGGAGGAAGAGATGGTTGGGCACCAACTTCAGCTACTTATTAGTAAATTCAGCTAACTAAAGTATAATACTAAGAACAGCTAAAGTTTGAACCTGTCCAAGTCAGAAAGAGGCCAGTAGCTGACATTTTCACTCCACCTCTGGCTTGAGGGAAAGCCGGGCAGACTGAAAAACACAGTGCTGGTGGAGACTGACTTCTTTGCATCCAGATCATATTGCAGCCCTAGCCTAGGCTTCAGCCCCACCTCTAGCAGGGAGGAAGATGCCCTGCACCAGCCTCTCTGGGTAACTGCAAGTACATCCAGCTGGCACAGAATGAATAGTTGGAAGTCTACTGGGTCAACTGTGGTCATTTTGGTCCTGCACAGCATAGATTGCTACCCACACCTGCAGCTCTATCCCCATCCCAGGCAGGGGAGGAAGGGAGTGCCTTCATAGTCTCTCCTCTCAACCATTGTCTAAGCCTGCAGGACTTAGATTATTACACACAGCTGTGGTGCTGTCTCTATCATTGGCAAAGGAGAAAGGCGGGAGAAGCATCACTGGTCCCTGGGGCAACTTAGGCAGCATGAGCCTCCACATCTGGAGTTGGATGTAGCACCACCTACTACACAGCCAGCAAGGGAAAAAGGTTAAGAAAGGCCTAAAATAAAGAGAGAAACTGCACCCAGAGTAAATACATCTAGTAAGCCAGAAGCCAACAAAAAACAATTCATACCAAAAACAAGAAGATATGTCCCAGTTAAAGTTACAACAGATCATAGATGTTCAAACAAACCTCCTTAATAAATTCAATGAGATGACTAAAAGGATTAAGGGTATTAAGAAGACATTGGATAAGCACAAAGAAGAATTTGAAAGCATACATAGAAAAATAGATCTTACAGGATTGAAAGGTGCAATAAATGAAATTAAAAATACACTGGAGTCAAATAACAGCAGATTAGAGGAAGCAGAAGAAAAGATTGGTGAACTTGAAGACATGGCCTCTGAAAGCGAACATACAAAAGAGCAGATGAAGAAAAGAATGGAAAAAATTGAACAAGGTCTCTGGGAACTAAATGACAGCAAGAAACATGCAAACATACATGTCAAGGATGTCCCAGAAGGAGAAGAGAAGGGAAAAGGGGCAGAAAGAATATTTGAAGCAGTAATGGCAGAAAATTTCCCAACTCTATTGAAGGACAATAGATATTCATGTCCAAGAAGCACAATATACTTCCATCTGAATAAATCCAAATAGACTAACTCTGAGATGCATGGTAATCAGAATGTCAAATGCCAAAGACAAAGTGAGAATTCTGAGAGCAGCAAGAGAAAAACAATGCATAACATATAAGGGATAGTCAATAAAATTAAGTGCCAATTTCCCATCAGAAGCCATGGAGGCAAGAAGGCAGTGGTATGATATATTTAATATATTGCAGGAGAAAAACTTCCAGCCAAGAATCTTATGTCCAGCAAGATTGTTTTTTTGAAAAAAATGAGAGCAAGTTTAGCATATTCACAGATAAACAGAAACAGAGAGTTTGTAACAAAGAGACTGGCATTGCAGGAAAAACTAAAGGGTGTACTACACTCTGAAAAGAAAGGACAGAATAGGCTTGGAAGAGAATCCAGAAATGAAGATTATATCAGTAAAATTAGCTAAAAGTCTCAAAAGAGTGGTGAAAATAAAATATGACAGATAAAACACAAAGATCAAAATGGGTGAAATAAGAATTGCCTTTACAGTAATAACATTGAATGTTAATGGATTAAATTCCCCAATCAAAAGACACAGACTGATAGAATGGATAAGAAAATATGAGCCATAGATATGCTGTCTGCAAGAGACTTACCTTAGATCCAACCATACCAATAAATTGAAAGTGAAAGTCTGGGAAAAGATATTCCATGCATGCAGTAACAAAAACAAAACAAAACAGAACAAAAACAAAATACACACACACATACAGAACCTGATGTAGCTATACTTATATCAGATGAAATATGCTTTAAAAGAGGAGGAATTCAGGAAAAAAAATTCCATTTGCAGTAGCAACTAAAAGAATCAAATATTTAGGATGTAAAGCACTTGTATTCAGAAAACTACAATCCATTGTTAAAAGAAATTTAAAAAAGACCTAAATAATTGCAAGAACATTCCATGCTTATGGTTTGGAAAAATAAAGATCATTAAGATGTCAATTCTACCCAAATTGATATACAGATTCAATGCAATCCCAATAAAAATTCCACCAGCACTTTTTAAATAAAGAGAAAACACAATTATCAAATTTATTTGGAAGGGTAAGTGGACCTGAATAGCCAGAAAGATCTTAAAAAGAAAAAGTTGAGAACTCTCATTTTGGATTTTAAATCATATTACCTAGCTACAGTAATAAAAACAGCATGGTACTGGAATAAAGACAGATGCATAGACCAATGATACCGAACTGATGGTTCAGAAACAGACCCTCACAAGTGAATTTTGACAAGCTTTTAAAACCCACCTAGTTTGGGCAGAACAGTCCATTCAACAAATGGTGCTGGCATAACTGGATATCCATATCCAAAAGAAAGAAAGAGGACCCCTATCACACAACTTATACAAAAATTAACTCAAAATGGATCAGAAACCTAAATATAAAAGCAAGAACCACAAAGCTTCTAGAAGAAAATGTAGGAAAACATCTTCAAAATCTGGTGGTAGGTGGTGGATTCTTAAAGCAGATAAGAGAAGGGCTGAGATGGACTACTGATACTTAATGTACGTAGAAGTTTTAATTAACTTTTACTGTAAAAGTGTGGGAATGTATAGAGTTGATGATAACACATTATAGTGAGTTACAGCTGGTTTATAAATGGTAATGTGGCTGGAAAGGGTAGTCTAGGGATGTAAATGTTAAATGAAAGAAAACTAGAGAATAATCTAGGGACTAAATAACACAGTAAACCAAGGGGTGGATGAGAATGGGGGTTGATGATACAAATACAAGAGTGTCCTTTGTGAGCTAGAGCAGATGTCCATCACTATTGTAGGGTGAGGGGAATGTGGAGAAGCATGGGAAAAATGCAACTGGAGTGACCCATGGACTATAGTTAACAGCAATACTGAAATATCCATGCATCTATGCCAAAAAATGTACTGTCTTGATAATGGAAGAGCATGGAATAAGTATGCCAAATGTACACTATGGATCATGGTCAGTGGTAATAGTCTGATTATATTATCTCACAATCTGTAACAAATATTCCACCATGGTGTGATGTGTTGATGGAGGGGTGTTGTATGGGATTTCTGCACATGAGCATGATTGTTTTGTAAGTTCACAACTTCTGAAATAAAAATATATTTAAAAAATAATAATAAGGTGGGTTGGGGGACAAATACACCAAATGTAAGATATAGAATATAGTTAGTAGCAGCGTTTTGATGATATTCTTTCATAATTTGTAACAAAAGTCTTACAAAAATGCATAGAGTTGGTGGTGATTGATGTATGGGACCCCTGTATGATGTTATTCATGTTTGCTTTGTAACTTCACAACTTTTACTGTATACTTATTGTTTATGTATGTTCATATATGAATGATATAAAAATAAAAATTAAAAAAATAATAATAGAGTGGGTTGGGAGAAAAATGTAAGATACTTTGGTTAGTAGTAATAGTGTGAGGATACTCTTTCATCATTTGTTTAAATGTTTCACAACAATACAAGGTATTGGTGGTAGGGTGAGATATGAGAGTGCTGTATGATGTTATGCATGTTTGTTTCGTAAGTTCACAACTTTTACTATATACTTCTTGTTTGTATATGTTTATGTATGTGGTAAACTTCAATAAATTTTTAAATGAAAAAATGAAAGAAACCACAATAAATAAATACCACTGGCAAAAAAAACACACAAACAAAAAAAACTATGGATTATACATACTAGTATTATTATAATAATATTGTTCCATCAATAATAACAAAGCTGTCACATTAACACAAAATGTTACTAATAGGAAAACGTGTGTGAGGTAGGGCATATACAGGAATTCTATTCTTTCTGAATGATTTTTCTGTAAACCTACAACTGCTCTAATAAAACAATAATAACTATTGGGTTACCAATATCCATGTTGCAGGATTACTTCTGAAGTTTAACAAGGGTAGCAAGGATAGGCAATGGGGTAATGGCAGGTGGTAGCTTCACCCAAGATCTCTGATGTTGTCCTCATTTTGAGAATATCCTTGGGCCACTGAGAGTTGATATGAACCAGACTCTGCAATTCTCTGTTTCTTATCTTTAGACTAGTCACTTCACAACTAATTATAGCAGCAAGATTTTAGATCTTGAACAGTTCTGTCATATTGGATTTCAAGTATGAATTTAGGAAAGGGAGTGTTTTAGTGTCCTGGAACTAAAACAAATACCATACAATGGGTTGACTTAACACCAGGATTTAATTGAATCACAGTTTCAGAGGCTGAATGGTCTGCTTACTCCCAGGGTCTTCGGGATTCTTTGGTTTTTCTGTCACATAGCAATGGACAAGATGGCTCTGAGTTGGAATAATTTCAGACAAACTTTAAAGAAAAGCATATGTTTTCTAAATGACAATGTGCAGTCTGTTGCTGTTTGTTGTGCTTAGGAAGGAAAAGTACTTGTTTTTTATTCATGTGTCCATGACTTGGACAGAAGGATGTGTCACCCATGTGGCACTTTATAACACTGACTTGTAAAATTTATAGAAAATGTCTTTAGGAAGTTAAAGAAAATGGGTTCATCAATAAATATATTTTCAGATTTTTTTTTAACTGAATAAAATTCATGTTTGGTAAATCTTAGGAACATTCAAGTGGCTCTAGATATTGATAGCATTTGTCAGTGTTGGAAGACATACAGCCAGGAGGCTGAAAGGACTGGACCCAGGGCAATAAGATCACAGGAAGCAGGAGAAGAGATCAGAGGTGTAAACAAGAGACCGCAGGCAACTGGGAGGACATTGGCATTGTACTCTGAGTGAGACAAGGGGTCACTGGAGGTTTTTTTTTAAATTTTAATCAACATCATATATGCTTTATTGAAATTTGACAACTGCAGCAATTAAATACAGTGACACCTTACAACTGTGTAGAGAACATGCACAGGAACAAATGCATATAACTATTAAACAGGTAATAGACATAAACTCCTAGTGGGAAAGTCATTCCATTAGCTAGAACTGATCAGTTTTCAAAGTAGTCACCCAGCTCAATCAAAAGTGCTGGAAGCTTTTATTTTTAACTTAAGGAAGTATAACTCACAGAAAGCACATAAATCACAAATCACGAGTGCATAGCTGAATGAAATATCCAAAATTAACACCTTTGTCCACCATTCCCAAGGAGGAATCAAAGTAGCCTCCCCAGTGCCACCTCCCCAAAACTACTCCCACTCTGAGTCAGAAGTGTTTTGTACATTATCCTTAGTTCCATTAATATATTCCCTTTCACTCCGAATTTGCTAAAGGTCTTTGTCATGAATTTATGCAGAATTTTAGCAAACACATTTTGTGGCACCAATTGATAAGATAATAAATGTTTTCTATATTTTATTAATCTAGTGAAATGGATTGATTTACTTTCAAACTTAAACTGCACTTGCAATGTTTGAAGAAAATCAACTTAGTTGCTTTGAATTTTCTTTCATATATATTACTTAAGTTGGTTTGTTAATAAATGAATTAGGGTTTTTACTTCTATGTTTATTAGTAATACTGACTTTTAACTTCATTTCATTAGCATACTTATTAGATTCTGATATACAATTTATATTGGCCTTATAATGCATAAGAGACATTATTACAGAAATAAATATTTGGTAGCAATAACAAAGGAAGACATCTAGATCTCATATTTTCTTTTGAGGGAAATTTTAGAAATTGGATCTCAATTAATAGGGCATTTCAGTTTTATATTTCTTCTTGGTTTCTTTTTCTTTATACATTTTTTATTGGAGAAATTGAAGGTTTAAGTAAAAATCATGTATAACATACAGCATTATCATATAATTCCCTTTCCCATATTATTAATACCTGGTTTTAGTGTGGTACCTTTGTTACAACTGATGAAACAATATTATTAAAATTTTTCTATTAACTACAGTCCATAGTTTACAATAGGGTTCTCTGTGTTTTGTTTTTGTTTTTTATTCTAGTAACACAATGTTTTGCTGTGTCTTCTTGGTTTCTTCTTCTTTTTTTAACTATTATTATTTTATTCAATTTTTATAACTTGAATTATTAAGTGGTATATGAATCATAACATAAAATAGTGAAATCTGTAAGTATAATGGTGTGATGGTTAGGCTAATGTGTCAACTCAGCCAGATAATTATGTCCAGGTGTTTGGTCAAGCAAGCACTGGGCAATTGTAATAGAAGAACATTTATGGACTTTGGTCACCAGTGAGTTTACTGTGGGGATGGCTGACTACACCTGCATCAGTCAGGGAGATTGCATCAGCAATGGGTGATGCTTTTATGCAATCAATTGAATGCCTTAAAAGGGGAAGTGATTTCAACATTCAGAGAGAATTTCCCATCTTGTCTTTGGACAGCCAACTTCTCCCAGAAACTCATCAAGGACCTTCATTGGACTTTCATCTGAGTCCCTGGCTTGCAGCCTGCCTGTGAAACCTGGACTTGTGTATCCCCACGGTCACATGAGACTCTTTTAAATTATATTATTGACAGATATCTCCTGTTGATTCTGTTTCCCTAGAGAACTCTGACTAATAAAATGGTAATACCATAAAGTATGAAATAAATAAATATTTTGATATCTACAAATGAGTATAGAAAACATATGTGTTAAAAATAGTCTTATTTCTTTAGGGTTATAAATTTGTTTAAGCAAATTTTCTATGTTTTAACTATTTTTTCTTTTCTATTTGCCCAATTTACATATTTTTAATTTTATTTTTAAAGAAGCTTAGATTATATAAATGATACAATAAAAATATAGGGGTATTCCTGTATATCCCACCCCCTCTCCTCCAACATTTTTCCTGATTAACTACATCTTTCATTAGTCTGGTACCTTTGTTACAATTGATGAACTCATATAGAAGCATTGCTACTAACCATAGATTATAGTTTACATTATAGTTTACACTTTGCACCACACACTTTTATAGCCTTTGGAAAAATATATAATGGCCTGCATTCACCATTGCAATGTCATTCAGAAAAATTATGTTGTCCCCAAAATGCCCCATGTTACACCTATTCTTCCCTCTCTCTCCTCTCAAAAACTCTGGTGATCACTGTTATAAGTTCTTCCATTGTTAGAATAATAATGTCTACTTTAATCCATAGTTGCAGTCCCCCCTTATGTTTGTTCATTCCTCAATCTTGAGGAATTTAGGATGGTGATGCTCACTCTATTTCTGATTGAGAGGGGGCTTAGATTCCATGGGGTGGACTGACGGAACTGTCTTGCTTGCAGTGGTAGATACTCTTTGTTTTTTGGGATGGGCGTTGTCCATCACCATCCTTTTGCTAGTTGTCCTGAGTGAGTCCAATGAAGTGCAGTGTATATATTGCATCTCTGCTGAGATGCAGGGCTCAATCGGCATATGAACAGAACAAAGATCGAAGTCTCTGGTAAATATACTTAATGAGTATAGTACAAATTATTGGTTCAAGTTAAAGGGAAAGAAGATGAGCCATGTATAAAGAAATTATAAATGAGTCTAACTTTGTTACATTGGGGAACATATATCCCAAGGTAAGGCCCACTGATAGAGTGCTGAATTCCTGAAACTGTCAATCATGCCTATAGTGTCTAGATGTCTGTAGAGCCCTCAGGAGCACCCCTACTTGAGGCACTGTTTACTGTAGCAGTTAATGAGATCCTACCAAGACAAGCATAAGTGTAACCTCATTTTGAAATCCTTTAGCCATAAAAAACTCATTTGTATGTAATATTATCCCTTTTGGCAAAGGTCTTTTTCCAAATCCATCACTAATTGGCACTTGGTAATAATCTCCTGGTGCCAAGAGGCTCATTCTCAGGAGTCATGTCCCACACCAGGTGGAAGGCAATGAGTGCATATACTGAGTTTGGCTTAGAGAGAGGCCATATTTGAGCAACAAAGAGGCTTTCAGGAGGTAACTCTTAGGCAATATATAATATTAAGCTAAATTTCAATTTCACAAGAACAAGGTTCATAAGTACATAAAGGACCTGGCATATTGGTCTGACCTTCATTAGGCACTACCCATGTACTCTAGGGATTCTTGCCACTCTATTAGAGAATGTAGCAGGACATCCCAGGATAGGAATTCAATATTCTTTCAGTTACTGTGTGGGTCTCCACCAACTGAGACAACATCCCATGACCACCTGAACATATTCAAATTCCATAAAAGCATGCCTCAGGTGCACCCCTCCCAAACATCCCCCCATCACTGACACCCCTCACCAGTGATCCTCCCCTTCCACATTTGCAACCCTTCTGCAATCTGAAACCTCCCCCAAAACAAATCTAAACAATAAATGAATATAAATTATAAAAAATAAAATATTAATAATCAAAAAACAAATAAAATACAAAAATAAAAAAATAATTTAAAAACATTTTTAAAAGAAAAAAATTTATTGTGTCTTTTATCATCAAAGGATGTTATCTTTCATGTAAAGTAACAATTTCTTCTCTATGTTCCTCTAATGTCATTTTTTTTTCACTTTATTTTCAAAGAAGCTTTAAGTTACAGAAATGTCACATAGAAAATATAGGGGATTCTACTCTACCCCACCCCCTCCCTGTCACATTTTCCCCTGTTGATAATATCCTACATGAGTATGGTACATTTATTAAAATTGATGAACAAATACTGAAGTATTGCTACTAAACATGGCCAATGGTTTACATTACGGATTACATTTTGCACCTTATAGCTTTACAGGCTTTGACAAAGTTTTTAATGGCCTGTATCTGTGATTGCAAGATCGTACAAAATAATTCCTTTGCCCTAAAAATACCCTATGTTCCAACTATTCTATTCTTCCCTCCTTATCCCCTCAAAAACTATGATAACCACCAAGTTTCAAATTTTGAAGAATAAGGTTCATAGCTACATGCATTAATATTGAGAGCTTGACATATTGGTCTATTTTCCTATATTAGTCACTGCCTATGTTCCCAAGACATTCTTGCCCCCCTAAATGAGAACATAGCAGGACTCCCCAGGATAAGAGATTAATATTTTCTAGTTTATTGTGTGGGTCTCCACACACTGAGATAACACACTATGACAAGATTAACATTTTCATATTACATAGAAGCATGGCCCAGTGTGCCCTATGCCATGTATCCCCCACCCCCAATGCCCACAGGAGTAACCCTCTCCTCCCATATTTGACAAAAGAACATTCCCACCATTGTAGTTTTAACAACAGACCTAAAAATCCCCAGAGTTCACTTGTTCCTTCCTCCAGCCCTCCCCCTAATTCCATGGATAGTCCAAAACAACCCCTCACCCTACTCCCACTTACATTCCAGCTATGTCGACTCCCCATCACATCCCTGCACCATCTCTTCCATCTGCTGCCAAACCACCCTCTTCCACCTTATCATAAGCTTTGCCCTTATTGAACATCTGCTCACCACACTCTACTCCCTTTCTATCTCCTGATAACTTATATTATAGACTCTAGGTCTATGAGTCTGCTCAGTTTGCTTAAGTTATATCAGTGGGGTCCTATGATATTTGTCCTTCAGTGACTGACTTACTTCACTGAACATAAGGTCTTTAAGATTCATCCATGTTGTCCCTTGTGATAATACTGCATTCCTTCTTACAGGTGAGTAATTTTCCATTGCATATGCATACCACAATTTGCTTATCCATTCATCTGTTGATGGACACTCGGGTTGCTTCCAACTTTTGGTAAGAGTGAATAATGCTGCTATGAACATTGGTGTGCACATATCTGTTCATGGCCTGCTTTCAGTTCTTCTGGATATATACCCAGCACTGGGATTGCTGGATCATTTGTCAGTTCTATAGTTAACTTCCTAAGGAGACACCAGATTGTCCTCCACAATGACTACACCATTTAACATTTCCACCAGCAGATGATGAGTGTTCTCTGTCCTCGATATCCTCTCCAACATTTGTAGTTCTCTTATTTTTTTAATAGTTGCCAGTCTAATAGGTGTAAGATATATCTCATTCCAGTTTTGATTTGCATTTGCCTAAGAGCTAGTGATTCTGGGCATCTTTTCATGTGCTTTTTAGCCATTTGTACCTCTTCTTTGGAGAAGTGTCTCTTCAAATCTCTTGCCTGTTTTTTTAAATGGGTTGTGTGTCTTTTTTATTTTTGAGATGTAGAATTTCTTTATATATGCTGAATATTAAGTTCTTATTAAATAAATGGTTACCAAATATTTTCTGCCATTGAGTAGGCTGTCTTTTCACTTTCTTAACAAACTCCTTTGAAGCGCAAACATTTTTAATTTTGAGGAGGTCCCATTTATCTATTTTTTCTTTTATTGCTTGCACTGTGGGTATAAAATTTATGAAACAATCTCCAACTGGAAGATCTCATAGATGCTTCCCTACATTATATTCTAGGAGCTTCATGGTCATGGCTCTTATATTTAAATATTTGATCAATCTTGAGTTAAATTTCATATAGGGCATGAGATTGTGATCCTCTCTCATTCCTTTAGATATGGATATCCAGTTCTCCCAGCACCATTTGTCAAAGAGGCCATTCTGTCCCAGTTGAGTGGGCTTGGTGGCCTTGTCAAATATCAGTTGCCCATATATGTGATGATTTATATCATAACTCTCAATTCAGTTCCATTTGTCAGTATGTCTACCCATGTGCCAATACCATGACCATTGCAGCTGTGTAGTATACTTTTGACCACTGTAGCTTTGTTGTATGCTTAAGTCAGGTAGCAGGATTCCTCCAATTTTATTTATCTTTTTGAATAAGTTTTTGGCTATTCAGGTCCCCTTGTTCTTCCAAATTACATAATTAGCTTTTAGAACTCAGTAAAATATGCTCTTATAATTTTATTGGGATTGAATTAAACCTGTAAATAAATTTGGGTAGACAGACATCTAAATGATGTTTAGTCTTCTGATCCATGAATGTGGAATATTCTTTCATTTACTTAGGTCTTCTTTGATTTCCTTTGGCAATATTGTGTAATTTCCTGTGTACAAGTCCATTACATCTTTGGTTAAGTTTATTTCTGGATATTTGTTTCTTTAGTTGCTCTTGTAAATGGAATTTTTTCTTGATTTCCTCCTCAGATTGCTCATTATTGGTGGGCAGAAATGCTACTGATGTTTGTCTGTTGATCTTATATCCTGCCACTTTGCTAAACTTGTTTCTCAGATCTAGAAACTTTATTGTAGATTTTTCAGGGCTTTCTACATATAGGATTATGTGGCTTTGGTATTAGGGTGAAGTTGGCATCATAGAATGATTTAGGCAATGTTTCCTCCACTTCTATTTTTTTGGAAGAGTTTAAGCAAGATTGGTGTTAGTTCATTCCTGAATGATTGGTAGAATTCTCTTGTGAAGCCATCTGGTCCTGGGCTTTTCTTATTATTGACAAACTCTCTTAGTTTATGTTTATCTGTGAATATTTTGAACTCTCCCTCATGTTTGAATGCCAGTTTTGCTGGTTACAGAATTCTTGGCTAGAAGTTGTTGTTTTTTTTCTTTTAATACCTTTACTTTGTCATACCACTGCCTTTGCACCTCCATGGTTTCAGATGAGAAATCAGCACTTTGTCTTATCAAGCTTCCCTTGTATATGATGATCTCTTTTCTCTTACTGCTTTCAGTATTCTCTCCTGTCTTGAGTGTTTGACAATTTGATAAGTATATATCACAGGGTAGGCCTGTTAGGATTTATATTGTTTGGAGTGCACTGTGCTTCCTGGACATGTGCTTCCATGCCTTTCAAAAGAGTTGGGAAATTTTCAGGCATTATTTCCTCGAACACTTCTTCTGTCCTATTTCCCTTCTCTTCTTCCTCTGGGATGCCTATAATGCATATGTTTGAATGTTTCATGTTTTCATTCAATTCCTTGAGTCCCTGCTATATTTTTTTTTCTATTTTTAATCTATTTGTTCTACTATCTATATGATTTCAGATGTAATATCTTTGACATCACTAATTCTTTCTTTTGCCTGTTCTAATCTGCTGTTATGACCTTCTAGTGTATTTTTCATTTCTTTCATTGTGCTATTCAT
>JAQZBX010003651.1:31458-64324 GCA_029593785.1 Cabassous unicinctus
TAGAATGAAACAAGAAGAAAAATGAAACGAGGAAAAAAATGAGACCAGAAAGATGAGAGGAGACAAGAAAAAAGAAAAAAAAAAACAAAAAAACACCAAACAAGAGAAGGTGGAATGAAAGAAAAGCAGTGGAAGAGGGAAAAATGAAAGAAAGAAAAGGAATAAAGAAACTAAGGAGAAAAAAGAAGGAAAAGACATAAAAAGGAAACAAAGAAAGAGAAAAAACAAAAAACAAACAAACAAACAGAGAATAACTCAAAAAAAGCAGGCTTCCCTCTTAGGCCACTAGGAGCCATCTCAGGGTTTCAGTGCTTATCCATCAATCATACTCTAGCCTGCCCTACACAAATAAGGTACCTGGTTTTAGAGAATAAAATAAAGAATAAAAAATTTAAAAATTAAAATAATTAGAAATATAAAATAACAGATCAAAAAATAAAAATAAATTCTCAGTCTATAAGTTCCCTGTCACCAGGTGCCAACTGGATCCCTACTCTTAAGCAGTACCAGGGATTGAACCACGGACCTGGTAGATGTGAGGCAGGCCATCATCCACTCAGCTACACAAGTTAGGTAGGCTTCTGAAAGTTTATCTGCCTCTCCCCTCTCTCTAACCCCTCAGGCAAGTTGGGATTTTAACAGTTTGCCTGTTATCTCTCCTGGCTTCCTTTTCTCCAGGACTATTAGTGCCTGTTATCCTGCCCCTTATGCTGGTAGAGTTCCTCTGTCTCCCTGGGTGAGTGGCTGTGACAGCCTGCCTGATCTGTTCCCCCTCCCCTCTCCTTGGGGCCATTTCAGAACTGGCTGTGTTCATTTCATTTCATTTCATTTCATTTCATTTCATTTCATATATTTTATTTTTTTATTTTATTTTATTCCTTCTGTTCTCACCACCTTATCTCACCTCCCCTTTCCACTTTTCTCTCTCTGAGTTTTCTGGGTGCCTGTGCCTCCCTTATTTGCCTTTCAGGTCCCACATAGATAGGTCAATTGCAACCTCCAGTTGCTGGGCTGGCTACAGCCAGATTCAAAGTCAGCTCAGCTAGCCAAACTAACTGAAAAGAAACCACTTTCCACCCTCCTCCAGATCCTTCTTCCTCCCAGGGAGGAGGACTGTTTTCCCCCTCTCACTTGGCTGCAGTGAGCCAGGGATTTTACTGAGGCTATTCTCCTTGAGGTTGGAGGATATTTGCCATTTCCAGCTGCAGGATCTAGCACCTCACCATTTTCATTTGGCCTCTTTGTCTCTCTGTCCCTCTCCCTCTTGGATGATGCAAAGCATTCTCCTGGTATGCAGATACCCAAAACAGCTCCTTTGGACAGTCTCTTACCCTTCCTCCATTGTTTTTGTGAGAGAGCCAAGGTTTGCCTAGATACTCTGATGCCATCTTCCTGGAAGTCTTCCTTGGTTTCTTTTTATAACTCAGATTTTCTTTAAAAGTTGTCTATTTCCTTCCTGGTATTAGATATTTTTCATTTTGTCTCCTCTCACCTACTCCATGTTTATTAAAACAGGTTCATTCCATTTTTATCAACTTTATTAACTTAAATTTCAATGAATTTTGGCTTTTTTATTCTCTCTACTATTTGTTCTTTTATATATTATTTCTATTTTTCTACTTTCTTTGGATTTAATTTGCTTTTCTATTTCTAGGATCTTAAAATAGACACTTAAATGTTCTTTTTTCTTTAAAGCTATAAATTTCCCTCCAAATAGATTAACATTTATCCCATTGCCATTATTAGTCAGAGCAAATATTTTCTAATTTCCATTGTGAAATCCAGTTTGGCTCATGGGTTATTTAGAAGTATTTTTGCTATTTTTTAATTTCATGGGATATTGTGGATAACTTTGTTATTAATTTCTAACTAACTTCATTGCATTTTAGTCAGAGAATATAGAAAGTATAATGTCAACATATTGAAAGTTATTGATACTTATTAATAGTCTGGATAATGTTCCATGAATGTTTTGTGGGTACGTTTAAGAAATTGCATTGATGGATACTGTGCCTTATCAATTTTGTTGTTCTATCAATTACTGAGAGAAATGTATTAAGATTTCATCTCTGTGCATTTGTCTAGTTTTAAGTGCTTCTCCTTATTCTTTATATATTTGAGTCTATTTTATTATGTACATATACATTTAGAATCTTTTAAATCATCCTGGTGACTTAAACATTTTATTATTATGAAATGTCCACTTTATATCTGTATTATTTTATTAAATTCTAATTTATCTGATATGATTATAGCTACTACAATAGTTCTTTTACTATTATTTTTTCAAACTTTATCAATGAATTATGACAAACTTGGTCTTCTTATTGAACAATGAGTTCCATTTACTTTTTATTCAAACTTTACTTAAAAAATGGGATTAAGTTTATTATATTACTAATTGCTTTTTTCTCATAACTGTACTATTTACCATTTTCTCTCCTTTCTTGCTTTTTCTTGAATCATAATTTTATTGTTCCATTTTCTCTTCTATTATTTTTGTTAGTTATACATTGTTTTCCTGTTATTTTAGTTAAGATTACAAACTGAATCTTGAAATTTTCAACATCTAATAGAAATTAATAATTTTAATACCTGGTGGAAATCCAAGGATCTTAGAGGTCTTTAACTTCACCTAATACTTGCCCCTGACTTATATATAATTTTCTTCATAGATGTAAGTTCTCAATATATTTTAGAATGATAATGATTAGTGTTATTTTTTATTGTTAGTATTCATTCAGACTTCCCCACCTAGTTTCCTTTCTATTGCTCCTTATTCCTTCCTTTGTCACAGGACTTTTGGGTGGAATAATTTCCTTCCTCAGGTCAAACACAGTGCTTTAGTGTGAGTCTCTTGCTGATATATTCTTTAACTTTCTTGTCTCTAAAATATCATCATCTTTCTTTTATTTTGAACAGTATTTTTCTGGTTTTAGAATTCTCATCTGACAATTATTTTCTTCCAAGCACTTGAATATACCATTCTATTGACTTCTAGGTTTTGTGGTTTCTCTTGTATAGTCAGGTGTCAAATTCTTTTTCTTTTTTCTTACTATGGCTACTTTTAAACTTTTCAGTTTTGTGGTTTTTCCAAAGTTTAACTATGATGGGACTAGGTTTGGTTTTTATCTTCTAGTTCACTAATTCTTTCTCCAGCTTTTTGTAATTTGCAGATAAATTTAAATCTTTCCAGAAAAAAAAAGTATCAGTTTCTTATAAATTTAACTATACATGTAGCATATGAATCAGCAAATGGAAGTATATGATCATACAATTAGTTTTACTTAAATGGATATAGCAGCTTTATTCATAAAAGCCAGAATATTGAATGCCCATCAACTTGTGAATGGATAACACTTTGAGGTTTAGTCATATAATGGAATACTATGCAGCAGTAAAAAGTAACCAAGTACTGATACACTGAGCAACATGGAAAAAATACAAAAGCATCATGATAAATCACAGAAGCCTGAAACAACTGTATAAGCTCATTTATATCACAGTTACAAGTAATAAGTTAAAAACATCTTAAGCTGGGGGATTGGATAATTGCAAAAGAACATGAGGAAAACTTTCAAGAGTTAAAGAAATGTTCTTTATCATGATTGTTATCATGGTTTCATGATTATATTTTCCCAAATTCATCAAATTACAAGTTGATGAATTTTAGCACATGTAATCCCAAAAAGTGGAATAAAAAACCTTTATAGTAAACAAACTAATTGTATAATAAAATAATTAGGCTCTTATGAATATTTTCATTTTATATTAATCTCTTTGCCATAAAAGTAGGTGTCCTTTAAATATTTTTATTAAACTAATAAATAAGTAAATGAATTGAAATGATAAATAACATGGACAAGGTAACACAATTATAACTAAACTTAAACTAACGTTCAAGAATTAGTTTACTTTATCCACCTATTTCTAGGAATTTTGAGCTAATTTTATTATCTACATAGGCCTTATGTTTTTCTAGCACTATGACAATGTGTCAATAATTTCTTTCTAATGTAATCATTCCATCTTCCCTGACAATAATAAAACCACAAAATTGTTTTCTTTTTAATCTCACCCTTGATTCAAGTCCTATTTTATATTAGGATTGTATTCTATAATCTCAATCCTCAAAGCAACCCCTCCAAATTCTAAACAGACTATATCATTATTTATTTTTCATAATATCTTATAAAGCCTCTGAAATCAAGGATTGCATTATGGTGAATATCACAATGTCTTACAAATATATATCTTGTTCAATATATTTCATGAATATAATTAATGTTTTCTATTTTCATGTTGATGCTTTTTTCAGAAATATGGTATTGAAAGGAAATACTTTGATATATTGATCTTATAAAAATGCTTATTGATTTAAAGCAAGGAGCCAGGAATTATGGTTGGTCTAAATTGAGACCTGTTTCATCATCTGGACACTTAAAAACTGAGATAACTTAAGATATAGGCAAGTGTTTAAAGACATTACCAAGACAAATTTTGCTTTTAAGTGGGTTAAATGTACAGCCAGAGGAAATTTCATAGGTTGTGCCTTCCCTGCAGTTATTTCTAAAAGACGTTTTATCTGTGTCATCACTAGGTTGTCAGAGAAAGCCAGTTTTAATCTAAGCAAATAATAAGAAATTTAGAAAGCATGCTCTCTTCTTGGCCCTTTTGATATTATGTAAATACCCACATCTAAAAATGGAGCATCTTTTAGTGTAATGGAATATATCCTAAAATTAATAAAAAATTATTGATTAAATTGTGCTTAGGGAAAAATGAACTAGCTGGAGCCATATAAAAGTTACATAAAAACTAACAAGTTATAGAAGGAGAAAGTTCTGCAAAACAAGGTTGGGGCAGTCCCCAACAACTCCTCTAATCACACTCATTTTAATTTTTATAGTTGTATGTTATAGTTTGAGATTATTTTATGAATTCCAAAAAGAGAAAGATTATGTTTACACTCTGATTTATTCCTCTGGGTGTGATATCCTATGATTGCATTAATTTCAGCTGAGATGTCTTTGATTAGATTACCTGTTAAGATTGACTGAGGGCATTTTCGAATCAACTCGGTAAGGCGTGACTCTGGTTGAGTCCCCTCGGTGGTCCGATATAAATGGACACTCACTCAAGAAGATATATGGGAAGAGAGAGCTCAAACATTTTTTGATCCTATCATGTGACAGAAAGGAGAAAGCTCAAGCAGCTAAAACCCCAGGGAGAGGTAGACCATTTGCCTGATAGCTTAACAGCTGACCTTGGGAGAACTGCAACTGATATAGGAATCTCTGAGAGACAAGTACTATGCCAGTCTGCAGCTGAGATGAGGAAGAAGCTGGGCCCACAGAACCTCAAGAGGGAGAGGAAGCCCAAAGGGGAAGGCTTAAACCTAGCAAAAATCACCTGCCATCTTGCTTCAACATGTGGCAGCTGACATGTGTGAGAAAGTACCTCTTGTGATAACTTGACTTGGACTTTCCATAGCCTTGGGACTATAAACTTTTACCCCAAATAAATACCCTTTAAATAAAGCCAACAGAGTTCTAGTACATTGCATCAGCACCCCTTTGATGGACTACTATACCATGTATTATAGAATTTGTACAAATAATGTGGTGCTGCATTTTGTAGAGCTTCAACAATTATCATCCCTCAGCGGTTTGCTAACATACTTCAGAAACAGCAATATTAAATTTAGAAAACTGTTTTCTCAATAACAGCAAATTGTTTTCTCGACAAAAGCAGTGTCAGGACATTGTGAAACTCAGTGCTACATCTTTCAGTTACAAAACTTTAGGAATAGCACCACACCAGATGGAAGACTGGAAGGGTACACAATGGAAAGTGTACACAGTCAGGATGAAATATGGGTGCCAAGCATTTGTTTATCAGAAAAATGCATTCAGTACAGCATTTTCATTGCCATGTCATGGGTGTGCCATATTATTTATTTTCCCAACAGCGCATATTATTTTCCCAAAGGTGGAATGTTAAGTAAAGTGCTCACTATTCATTCAGTGGACCATTCTGCAGTAGTTAAATAATGTTGATGTGTCTTCTATTTTATCATGAAAAACATATTTCAGAGATTTGGAAAACAGCAATAACACTAAAGGAAGACAAAAATCTATGCTTAGAACAAACTTAAAATCTGGTAATAAATAATCCAAAAAAATTTAACAGAAATTTTCTTTGGCTAGAGCGCTTCATTGTGATTAATTTTTTTTCTTTTAATTTTCTCTATTTTCCAATTTTTTTATAATAAACATGGTTTACTTTAATAATTAGCATAGGTTACTTTTAAAATCCTTTTTAAAAATGGATTCAGTTTTAGCCTTATTAAAAATTAAAACATGAATCATTTTATACCCAACGACCAAATGTTCAAGCCAGGACTCCATATTACTAGACTATGTCCTACCTGCAGTTAGGCTGCCTCTGATTTGGCTAATATCAGTGTATCTAACATACCAATTTTCCAAGTATGTTAAGATGTCATTCTAGAGTTGATTTGTTCTTCAAGGAACAAAGTCAGATCAAGATAACAAATATTTAGATGCAATGTATGTAGAGTCTCAAGACAGAAGGGAGAATTAGAGGTTATTTAGCCAACTTTAGGCCACAGTAAAATGAAGCGAATAACTAGTTATGTGGAATTGGTACTGGGAGCACAGGAAATAGCACAGGGATAGTCCTGAAAGATGAGTAACTTAAATGGTGATTCAATCATGTCAGGGTCTTTTTATTATCCAAAAAGCTAAAGGAGAAGCCAGCATACCTGTATCTATGAGGCTAAAAGCACCACCAGGTGATAAAGATACTGTCAGTTAAACTTCACTTGGATTACCAATGCAATAACTTCCTGTATCCTTTCTTGAATTACTTGCTCCTCTTATACAAAACTACTTCATTCCCTGCTTAATTCTAGTGACACATTTCCATTTTAAATTATTGTACCATGAGATAACCCTAATGAAGCACCACTTTTCTGGCTTAGTCCCTGAAGACCTCTTGTTTCAGCTGCCCTCAGACTTGAGTTATTCTGTGTCCAACGGTATTAACTCCAAGCCCACCTACCATCACCCTCAAAGCACATCTTGCAAAAAATGGCCCTGCTTTTTCTAGTTAAAAGGGATTATTGCAGTTGTAATTTAGTTATATGTATTTCAAGGGGAAATTTTTGCTCACAGATGTTGCCGTGTAATGTGTCCTTGTGTGAAAAACATAATTTTTGAAATCACACAGGCCTGGGTTCAAATCATGTTCACATCATTCACTAGCTATGAGTCTTTGGAGAAATTACATAGACTTTTGGTATCTAGATTTTTACATTCCTCAAATGAGGAAAATAATATTGACTTTACATTTATCTTAAGAGTTATGTGATATAGCACACGTAAATGTTTATAGGAAAATATCTGGGACATAGTAGCTATATGAGTACTCCCATCTACCCTTCCTTTTTATTACAAGATTGTGCTAGGTTGAATAATATACCCCAGAAAAAGAAAACAGGTTCTTAATCTTAAGCCCTGTCCCTGTGGTTAACAGTAACTTTTGAAAATGTTGTTTTCGGTTAAGGGGTAACCAACTGAATCAGGATGGGTCTTAATCCTATTACTGGAGGGCTTATAGGGAAGGCCAGAGAAAGCGAAGCCACTAGGGAAGGGTACAAGATAGAAGTCAGAGGCACCTGGAAAAGGAACAGAGGACATCAGCATTTGCATTGCTATGAATAGGAAAGTCAAGGACTCACGGATCACCTGCAGCCAAACCCAGAATGCCAGTCTTTGTGGAGAAAGCATTGCCTTTTTCATGTCTTGATTTTGAACTTCTCCTAACCTCAAAGCCATGCACCAATAAATTCCCATTGCTTAGGCCAGCACGTTGTAGGGTATTTCCTTTAAAAACTGGGAAACTAGTCAATAATCTTTCACAGCAAACATTGGTGGGAGCTCATGTACATACAAAATGCCTTGCTATATTATTTAATTTTCTCCAAAAATGCTTGTAGAATTTCTGCAATCCTGTACAGCAAGAAGCTGCTGAATCTACCATCTGCCATGGGTACTCTCTTATGTTTCAAAATGACACTACATTCCTCCTTCTTTCCAGAATAACAATAAAACTATGACCTCAGAGTAATTCTCTGATAATTGCCTCCAACTAGGATAAACTGGCTTAATTATTAGAAGTTAATCTCATAGAGATTTAAGCTGGAAGCCAGGCTCACAGGGAGATTCCCATTCCTGTAAGTAATGTTGATGCCCCTCAACATCTGAGCCCACTGTCTCAACCCTGTAGTTGTAGATGCAACTTGGAGAATATAACTGTCTTGATTTGGGCTGAAAATGACAATACTATAAAACCCAGTTATAACTGCAATTGATTGAGACCATGCTTATTTAAGGAATAGATCTTATAAATATCCTATGAAAATTCCCCTAGTTCACAGTTAGGGAAAACTCATCTTTGCCTTACCGGATCAGGACCTGTGGAAGGCATTTTCAAACTCAGTACAACAAGGAATTTTATTTGAGAAGCTATGGTCAATGAAAGCAGCTAACCAGTCTCAATACATTATTTATTTATGTGTGTGCTGTGATTAGGGCCAGCTTCAGGGCATGCAACCTGCATAGTCACTCTGACCTTAGAAAGGTCCCATGCTTCACTTAAGGCTCTGCTGTTACCACCTTAAAATTCTTATTGAATTGTGAACAAATTTTATTTGACACAGGGACCAACAAAGTATGTGGTCCCTCCTGGTGGGAAATTATGATTTTGCCATATTCTGTCTCATTATTGTTATTTGATTAAATAGTTTCCTTATTCTGGAAAATATTCTCTCATTGTCTTTGCTTAGATTAGAGCTGTTTGTCTATACATTGCTCAAGTTCCAATTAATCTGGAATAGCTTTATTCACTGCTCAATATTACCCCAACTTCCATGGGTGAAGTACCTTTTTTCTCTCCCTCAATTTGTATATATTTCTCTCCCTCAATTTGTATAAATTTATCTCAACCTTGACTATACGGTTTCTATATGTTTTAATCACCTTGCTATGCTAGTGAAATCTTTGAATCTTCTTTGTGTCACAGCACCTTACAATATGCTCAGGACATGAAAAATAAATACCTATGAAAAAATGAAAGAGCTGGTGGGAAAGGAGTATCATGTGAGTAACTTTTCCTTGCCTGTTTTTTTTTTTTCTTAAGGACAAATATCTCATTCTGCAGATATTATAAGGCCCACTGCCCCTTCATCAACCATGTCATTGTTCAAGTCTGAAGATCTTGGATAGCGCAAAGGCAGGACTTTTCCAGAGCTCAAGAATTTGATGAACTTCTAATAAGGTGAAAAAATGCACCCTATTTTGTAAATTCACAATATATCATCCAAATTGTGATGACTTTGAGACTGTATGGTAGCTATTACTAATTATGCCAGAACAACTGATGTAATAATGGTTCCAGCTTGGGTCAACATGTGTGTACCATTGCCATAATTCTAGATTTTGCATTTCTCTGATAATTCCCTTCAGTTTTTGCACTATTTTCTTTTCTTCTAACTTCATGAATAAATAGCTCATTTTTGTTGATCAGAGTGATTGCCATATATATAATGTTGTGATCAATCAACATAACCAATCTCATCATACCAACTCATTTTTGAGATTTTGACCAGTACATTCATACAAGCAGTTTGAGAAGCACAACTTTCACCATATCGATTTGATTGACCAGGGGAGATCTTCTCCCCTAAAACCTATAGTTGCTCCATGGTGCAATCAAAGTCAGCAACATGTCTGAATATCAGACCTTGTTTAATATCAGGGACATGGAAGAGTTTCATGCATTTACTGAATACCATGTACATTTTCTTCTTTGTTTATCATCTCTGGCAAAATTCCTGTCATGGTTTTCCAGCAGGCAACTTTCTTTCCAAATGTCAGGTATCTAATGAACCCAAATGCTTCTGTAAGCATAAGACCATATCTGGCTCCCCTTCCAAATATTAGATTTTCTCACAGATTGGGTTATCATTCTTAATCTTTATAAGACCTTTTCTTTTAGATATTTCTCTCTACATTCCCTAATAGGTAAACATTTTTTTCTTCTAATATGACTGCCCTCCTTTAATGTGCACCCAGACTTAATTCACAGAAAAGGTATGGGTTATGGCATGGGATAAAGTAAGTCAAGGTGGCTGGAAAGGAGTGTACAATGAGATGGACAAATACTACTGATGAGCAGAAATGAAAGTATGCCTCTGAGAAGTTAAAGGCATTTCAGCATCACAGCCAAATTGCATAGAATCTAACAATGTACACTTATTGGACTCAAATATAAAGAGCTTTTTTTCCCACCAAACCAATTATTACTCAAGGCAATTATGAAAAAATATTGCATTCCCACAGAAGTATAATTGAAATTAAACAAACTCTGCCTAAAACTACACACAAGCTGCAGATTAAATACCAGACACACAGATTTCTATGCTTTTCTTTTTTTATTATCCTTCTATAATATATAATGTATATTATAAAATGTGATTTATATATTATTTTTCTACAGAGCATCTTGATTTCAATATTTATTATATTTGTAAGCAAATAGAAGAACACTCTCTAATTAGCTCTAATAGAACTTCATGGTGTGTATGTGTGACAGAGAGAGTGTATGAAGGATGTTTTTCATGGAAGACCTTCATGTTTTTTGAAAATAAAACTTTCATTTTATCTTTTCTTTTTCCAGCTGTTAGCCACATTTATTTTTCTTGTTTGAGTGCATTGATTTGTATTTCTAAAATAAGGATAAAGAAGATTTTGAAACCTAATCTATCAAAATAGGGAAATTTTTCACTTGGAAATAATACAAGAAAACATTTAGATAATCATACTACATTTTAAAAATATTCATATGTGGGAGAATGATAATACTCTATCACTATTTATGAATTACTTTCTGTGTGCTTATACAACATTATGTAAAATAGAAAGTTAAAGAGACAATCTTTGATATCACATAACTTTCCAAGTAGTTAATGTTATAGAAAAGAGAATAGAAATTAATTCATATTGAGTACTTGATATGTGCTGCTTTAGTTTGCCAAAGGATTGCCAATGCAAAGTGCCAGAAAAGTGTTTGCTTTTATAAAGAGTATTTTGGGGGGTAAAAGATTACAGTTCCAAGGCCGCAAAAAGTCCAACTCAAGGAACCATAAGAGGTGCTTTCTCATCCAAGTCAGCTGCCACGTGTTGAAGCAAGATGGCGGGTAATCTCTGCCTAGTCTCTGCCTTCCCCTCAGGGCTGTACCGCCTTGTTTCCTGGAGCTCAGATGACATCAACCAGGCATGGGGCTTGTCTCTTACTGGGCCTCTTCTCTTTGGCTCAGCTGTTCTGCTTTCTTCACAATTTCAGCTGCAAACTATCAGGCAAATGAATCGTGTCTCTCCCCAGAGCCTCAACTGCTTAAAGCCTCTCCTTTCTGTCACATGGCAGGATCAAAAATTGCAGATCTCTCTCTTCCTGTGTGTCTCATTTTATTGAACCAATCAAGAGGGTAGGGATTCAACCTGAGTCATGCCTCACTGAGGTAGTCCAATTGGAAAAAGGTCCCACAGCCACAGGAGTGGACAAACCCACAAACGTAATTTTTCTCTTTTTGGATTCATAGAATAATTTCAAACTGCCACATGTGATGATATTTAGCTATGCATTTTAAATACTCTATCCATTTAATATTTACTTCAATGGCGTGTGAATTTTGTTACTATTTACATTCACACAGGAAAAATTTGAACCCCAAGTAGAAAACAGTATGAAAATATAAATCAATAGACAATTATATAGAAGAACATATAATCCAGTTTCCATGGGTCAAAGATAATTGACATAAGTGACTGCAGGAGAGATAGATCATTTCATCCTCTATTGGTTATTTCATCTCTGCCTCATGCAGAGAGTGATTATGATATTTTCTAGAAGAAGTAGAATTTAAATATGACTGAAGCATAATACAGTAAAAAATTTAATTTATTATCAGTTCTGGTCTCCTCTCCTAGCTCTGCAAATATTTGAGGGTTTAACTATGGATAATCAATAATTATGATTACTTTAACCATTATAGCAGATGAAATATAAGTGCATTGCATCCCTCAAAATGTTATGAGAATTAGAAGAAGTAATGCTTTAAAATAATGTAACGTAAAGTCAAAATAAAAGTACATATTCATTCCTCAATCTTGAGGATTTGGGGATGGAGATGCCCACTTTGTTTCAGATTGAGAGGGGCCTTAGATTCCATGGGGCAGATGGATAGGACTATCTTGCTAGCAGTTGTAAACTCTCTCCGTTCCTTGGGATGGGTGTTGTCTATCATCATCTCCTTGTTAGTTGTCCTGGGTTAGTCAATGAACTGGAGAGGAGATGTTGCAACTCTGCTGAGATTCAGGGCCCAACCAGCACATGAACGGGAACAAATGAACCACACTAATGAAAGATGTTGTAAATGTGGGAAAGTGTGGCAAGGGGATAGCGTGCAGCATATGGGAATCCCCTATAGTTTACATTTATGTAATCTAAAGCTTCTTTAAAAATAAAAAAAAATTAAAAAGGACACATTGAGGAAAGGAAAGGATACAGTAAGACTCAGAAAACGACATGGTTGAGAGAAGAAAACCCAGTATATTGGAAGAAGTATGAACACAATACCCAGCTGGAGATGAACTGTAAATTTACCTTTTCTCCAATTTGCACAGGAAACACCTACTTCAACAGCCATTTAGAAGAGTGGGTCAGTCTCTGCAATACAGAATACACAGAGCCAACTGTAATTCAAGGTGATGATGGCTCTAGGAGACTTACGTGATGGTAGATGAAACCATGGTGTGAAATAGTCCGGTTAGATAGTTCCAAAAGCAGAAGTAAGTGGCTCTACATTGAGATGTCAGGGAAAGTCCTGCAGGGGAGTTCGTTTGCAAGTAGTCTCAGGAGATGTGTAGAAATGTTCTGTGTGATCAAGGTGGAAAAAAGTACTTCTGGCCAATGGGAAGCACAATTGTGAGAACCCTCACCACTATGTCACTTGAACTAGTGAAAGAAGTTCAGTATATCAGAAAGGGAGGACCTCTGGTGTGTGGCAGATGATACGTTCAGGTGATGCTCAAAAGGTCAGGAGAGGCACCAGTTTTGAAGGGTCTTACATGCCACATTCAGGCAACGTACAATGGGTATGAATTAAGAACTGTGGGTTCCATTTTTACAAAACATCACTGATAATGTTAAGGATGGATTTTTAACTTTGAGCTAAAGGAAGATGACTTAAAATGGGCTGGATAAATAATAGTAAGAACCTGAAACAAAGCAAGGAAATGGAAATGAGATGGTGTTGAGACATGTTTAGAAATTCAAATATAATTATTCATGGTTCAATTAGTTGTGGGAATGAAGAAGTAAGATTTGTGGGAAACTATAAGGTTTCTGCTTTTGGATGCCTGGATAATTGTTGATACTTTTTACTAAGTTTGAAGAAATTAGAGCTGGGGCAGTTTGAGGGAGAGATAAATGAGTTAAGCTTGGAAGATGTTAATTTTGGAAATACGGCTCTGTTAACTCGAGGCAGGATAGGATGGAAATACAAGTTTAAGGGCTTTGAAAGCCAGGTAGAAAGTTATTATTTCATACAGTAGAATGAAGAGGCCAAATAAATGTCATTAGGGGAATCAAAAGACAATCGTGAAGTTTTAGGAGGGTGAAATTGGTAGTGTTAGGTATTATGATTCTGGAAATAGAAACTGATGGCAGGTGAGAAGATTTTTAATTTTTTTGTTATTGAAAACTTCTAAGGATAAACTAGGATAGATATTGCATAAATGGATAGGATGCAATTGGAGAGAAATAGACCAATGAGTCTGTGACTACATACCTTGATATAAAAACTAGCAATAAAGAGCATATGTAAAAACAAGCAAATGAACAGTGCAAATGATCAATACTCAACATATATGAGGCAGGAAGACGTGACTTGAGTTGCTGTTTTAATTTTACTATTCTTTGTTTAGTAGTATCTGCCATGTCCTAATTAAAGGGAGAAATTCTCATTTCCTCCAATTTACAGTTAATTTTCAGAGCGTTTAAGTGACATGCCAATCCCATGCATAGTAAATGAAAGAACCAGAATTTCAAACTCATATCTCTCTGGTTCATAGCGTGTCCTCCCTAAACTACATGTAGTGAAGGACAGACCAAATGTAAGAGAGAAGACAGATTTAACAAAAGGAAATAAATTCAAGAAGCAGAGACAATGGCACAAAGAAGACATGGGGTAGTGAGAAGAGGGTTTAGCACCAAACTTTTCTTTCTTCAATTACAAAATAGCTATTAAGAGTAGGAAGAGTCACTTCCATTGTAAAAAAACAACAACAACAACAAAAAACTACAACTGCAAGCAAATGTAACACACATCCACGCATATATTATGTATTTCCAAATACATAAAAAACATATGCAATGTTTACAAAGCTTCACTTCTCCTTATTTGTTTCATTGTGACTTCTCTCAAGGATGATTCTGGGATTTGACAGTCTCTAAAATGTTTCTATCTTCATTACTGGATGTTTTAAAATTATTCTGAAGGATAAAAACAGCCAGAACGATATATTAGCCTTTGAGATAATTATAATTTGAAAATAAGCTGTTTGTCTTGATATAATTATTGGCCAGAAATATATTTCTTGTCACGTTTATATCTCAATATTTCAGAGGGTTTAATAATATTATTGTTACCAGGATCTGCCAAAGCCTATTCCCTTTCACTGTGAAAATCCTAATCTTCAGCAGCTGGTCTGAAAATTTGGCAAGAATTTTGTGTGTGTGTGTGTCTGCCAGAGGTAGCAGTGCATATAGTATATGATTGGAGATAATAAGAAACTAAAATTTATTCATTTAGTAGTTGCATTTATCACCTATTGTATTTGTCAGGGTTCTCTAGGAAACAGAACTGACAGGATACACACACACACACATATATACATAAATATAAACTGTGTAAATGGTATGACCTTTTTTAATAAGAATTGGATGACATGGCTGTGGGAATATATGAGTCCCAATTCTGTGGGGTAGGCTACAAGCTGGGAACTCCAATGAAGGTTTTCAATGATTTCACCAGGAGAAGTTGGCTGGTGGAAGTAGAGGTGAAAATTCTCCCCTTTGACTGTTGAAATCATCTCTTCTCCTTTTAAAGCCTTCAACTGATTAGATGAGTCATCTCTCATTGATGAAAGAAATCTCATCAGTTGATGGTACATGGAATCAGATACAGAAGTAATCAACTTATAGTGATTTAAATCCCTGATATCCCTCACAGTAAACAATCAGGCCAATGTTTGCTTGATTAGACAACTGGGACCATAAACTGGCCAAGTTGACACATGAACTTAACTATAACTGTCCACCCTTTGTCAATTTGGCAGCTATCCACATCTCCTTCAACCATACTTACTATCTAAATAAAAACAGTAACAGTCATAGTTTCACCTAACAAAATAGTCAGCCATCCTGCATTCAGCTGGAAATGCACTTACTTTCCCCAGAAGAGAATATAAGTCTTTGGGTAATAGTCACTTTTAAACTTGATATCATTTTACTTAAGTACTGTGACATGAAGTTAATACAACTTATGTTTTACAAACATACTCATAACAAAACAAGAAATATGCATAACCATTACAGCCTCATTTCAGTAACTGGGCACGTAGTCGAAGCTCATATTTTTCACTGCCTTCTTCCATTACCCATTCCATGTTCTCTTTACCCTCACCAAGCACCTCAGCTAGCCATAGTTCTTGGCCTAGTGGGGTGACCCAAGCCTTTGTTCCTGAAGTTTCTGGGCCTGGATTGGGTTGTTGTCCTGCTTGGATTGGGATGTTTCAGTTTCCTATTGACTTTAATCACAGGGTATGGTATTAAGAGATAGCCTAGGGTATCTCCTGTATTCCAAGCAAACTCTTCTTTACCTCTACTGCATAGTAACAGTCTTATTTCTCCTTGATAATCATGGAGATTATCACCTGGTAGAGGTTTTCCCTTCTTTGCCTGAGGTATGAGGAGGCATGAGGAGCCCAAAGTGGCCAGTCTTAATTTCTAGTTCAATGAAATCATTTTTTATTTCCTTGAGGAAGCACTCTCCCTATTGAAACTAAGACCTGCAGACCAGCAGAGCTTAAGGTTGCAGGGACAGGGATTTTCTAGTGACCCACTAGGCATAATAGTGAGTGGTGCCTCTCCCATTTCTACCTCTTGATTCCTGGACCCATGCATCCTAGATATGGGAGAAACAGCACCAAAAAGTGGACAGAGAGAAAGAAATCCACAGGAAGCTAGAAACCAAACATCATTGGAACCCTGAAAAGAAGGGAAAGACCAGGAGACACTGTCATGTGCCTTGCCATGTGACAGAAACCTAAGGACCAAGGATCACCAGCAGCCAGCCCCAGAACACCACCACACCAGTCTTTGAGAAGAAAAAACCTTGATGATGCTTTAATTTGTGCATCTTCCATGCTTCAAACCACGAGGGAATAAATTCCCATTGTTGAATCTGACCCATTTCATGGTATTTGCTTGAGCAGCCTGGGAAATTAAAATATCAATAATTTATGTTAGGTCCTAAGATAGTCCCTGGATATGCAAATTTGACTATGACACACAGTTATTGCCCTGCAAAAGTTCATTGTGTTGCAGAAGAGAAAGCAAGTAAACCAATTATTATATAAATAGAATTAATTGCACAAATAGAAATAAATTTCTATATAATATAAAACAAGGAAGTTGCTAACCTTGCTGAAGAGTGTTGGAGAAGGCTTCATAGGCAAAATTAAATTTAATCTGAGGATTGGAAGCTATTATATTGCTTAATGGTTAAGAAATGTGTAAATATTAGCCACTCTCATTGACCCAGGAAAGAAAGGAAGCTCATTCCTAAACATATCCTACTGAAATTAATACTATTGAAAATGATTTTCTTGTATTATAAAAAAAAAATTGCCTTCCTCACTAAGCTTTTGATTTAAAGTGAGAGAAGTTTGAGTCTTTCTTTCATTTGAACACCAAGAGGCCACTGTACGGTTATTAACTGGTCTAATTTCAATATCGTTGTGTCTCAGGGAATAGGGAGGCCGAAGAAGAGGGAGAGAGATGGGGAAGGGCTGATCAGTGGAGCAGTCAGAACACACACATTGATTAAGTTCTCCATCTTATATGGGGGTTCCTGGCACCCCAAAAACCATTAGAAGAGCAACATAAAAGATCCCAGATTACAGGTCACCATAATAGATAAAATAATAATGAAAACATTTGATACATTGTGAGAATTAACAGAAGGTGACACAGAGACGTGAAGTGAGCACACACTGTTGGAAATAAGGCGCCGATTATCTTGCTCCACAAAGTTTGCCACAAACCTTCAATTTGTAAAAGAAATGCAATATCCGTAAGCACAAAAAAAGAAAACACAATAAAATGAAATATGTCTGTACTAGGATTAAAAGCTCCTGAGTTTGGGTTAATTCCTAACCAAAGCAGGAAATTATATGAGCCCAGTTGATTGATAGTATGTTTAATCAGCCTAAGGTTATCTGGTGGCGTTTTTTATTTCTCATTTTTCTCTACAAAATTGGCTTATTGCAAATGTCAGGAGATTTCTGCTTTAACCAAGGAGAGGTACAAGCCATTCATTGTTAATCAAATAAATACAGAAGTCAGTAAATTGGGAGAAAATAATTTTTTAAGTCATGGAGAATTAATATTTGATAATTATGCTGAAACACCAGCCTCTATTGGTGGCAGATGAGGGAGCAAATATATTAGTTTCCAATTTGAATCCATTTTTGTACTTTAATATCTCAAAATGGAATTCCCATATTATGCTGAATAACATCCTCCCCAAATTAAATCTACTGTCTGAAAGACATGAAAAAAAATGGATCCAGGTAAGAATGCATCGGCATATAAAATAATAGAAAAATATAAAATAAACAAAACACAAAAATATCCAGTGAGTGAATTTCAAAATAAGTAAGGGAAAAATTCATGCATTGGGAAATATTGATATAAGGTTTCATTATCAACTAATGATTGTAAATATATAAATAAAATGCTTTTAAATTATTAACTATTAAAGAAAAGCATTCCAATGAATTAATATGTCTCATTCTAATGATGATCCAATTATCATTTTTAATTCATTTGTACATCAACCATATTCAGCTGTGTATCAAGTCTCTTTACCCAAACGTACTGGTGTACTGTCAATCTACCCTTCCTACCATGAGTCAGATCTTTGAATGTCATTTTAGCCAACTATCATAATGCCCAAGTCATCTTCAGGTATTAAAATATGATCAGTTTAAAAATCAATGTTCAAATGAAAACTAGAGTTCACTGTCCCCCCCTACTTCTAATCACTGGCCAGAGGAGAGGACCTTAAATAGGTAGTTTTTGAGTTCCTCCTTTGGACATAGTGGGGGCATGGTTTGCTTCCTCACACTCTTTTTTAAGGCTCTAGCTCTTAGCTGTGTTGTTTTGGGGAGGAGAGAGGGAAAAAACTTCTCTTAGTTTGACTATTTCATAGGTCTTCTCTCTGTTGCCTGCTGGTGGTTCTTTTGGAAATACCAACTGACCACGGATGCCCTATGTGCCACTGGTTTGTATAAGCTGGTTCTCTTGTGGGGAGTATGTGCAAGATATTTGGATTTCTTTTGGGAGTTATCCCAAATGCATAGTTGCCTGAAATGGGAAATTGACTCCAGCAAAACCTCTTGAACACAATAGTAGTGAGTGATTTAGGAGAGCTACTTTCCAGAGCAGCCAATCAACCCACTAGAAATCATTCAGCATAGCTGTGCCAAAAGGTGAGTAGGCAGGCTACTCTACCATTATTAGTTTGCCATTCTCTGCACAGGTAGATTCAAGGCTTATCATCAGCCCTCTTGCCTAAGAAGACATGTCCAATCATAGAATGAGGTACTAATCTTCCTTACATGCAGGCTGTACCCCCAAACTTTAGAAATGATACTCTCAGGACAAAATGCTTTGTTCTCTACATGGAAGGACACTTTGGAGTTAAATGTTTTATCTTCATCTACAAAATCATCATCATGACATAAAAGTCAAGTCATTGGGGGAAGAATTGTTTTAGTACACACATGTGTGTAAAAGAAACTACAATATTACAGAATACAATTAGTTATAAAAATAGTCAGAAAATTAGAAGGGTAGAAATTTAGAGAAAAAGTAAATTGTTTGGGCTTGAAAGAAGTTTTAGAGTGCGAAATATTTTAGCTCTGCTTTAAAGGAGTAAACTCCCCTTTCCCATAAAGATGATTCCAAGAATAATATAATCTCAATATGCCAAATGCCATCATATTTGGTCTCTTGATTTCTGGACATGGGATTCACCTGAAACAAAATTCTAAGGTAAAACACAATGTCCAAGTCAGGGCTAGATTACTTATTTTATTGATTTACTCTCTGCTTTAGTGAAAGAAATGCAGGTGGATAGCAGTAAAGAAGGTGATATGCCTTGGATTGGAATAGGTTCCTTTGCTCTGCCCTGGTCCTCCCTTCCATGTCAAATAGCCCTACTGTTTTTCAAATCTTCAGAAAACTCTGGACAATGCAAACTCAGTAATCTGAGAATTTGTGTGTGTGTGTGTTTATGGGACTAGCCAGATCGGCAGTGTACCTCCATGGAAGAGTAGAGAAGGCAAAATGATAAAGTATGTAAACAGCATAGTCCAGAGCCCATCCTTACTCTATCTTTTGAGATTTGTTGGGGAACAAAGGCCCGTGAAAAAGGCAGGAGTCTGCTGGGAAAAAATACAGAATCAAGTCCTGGAAAGGCAGCCAGACCACATCCTGCCATTTGGTGACCCATATCCTTAGCAGACCCTGCCCAGTAGCCATTCTGACCAGCACTTGAATGAAAGCTAGAGCATTTTTGTGCTACAAAAGCAAAAATATTTAATTGTTTAAGAGTGCAACATCCAGATTCAGTCTCAACACGTATGGATCTCAGCTCTGCCACTTACCACTGTGCTGCCTTGGCCATATTATTACTGAAAAATGAATATCCTTACCCCCCAAGGAGATTGAATAATAAACTTGTTCACAGTAGCGCTACTGATTTTCACCACTTTCCTTTGTGCCCACAACTCCATACATACACAACCCCTAGTCACCCAAAACACTTATTTATACCCCAATCTTCTCCATTTCTGCAATTGTCCCAACTCTCCAGTGTTTTAGATTGTTTTAATGCCCAGTGGTAAATTGTGTTTAATTTTCTTTAAAATATTGAAGCATATAGACACTGTGATACGTTTCTGTATATGAGCTTTATTGAGTGGTTCTTCCACCCTCCTGTGATCAGTTCAAATTTGGTATCACTCTAAGTATATACACACTCAACACACAACAGAGTTGGTTAGCTTTTGAAAGACTCATAAACTACACCCCAAAGGCAACTACTAAAAGCATGTCAACAGTCTCTTTTTCCTTAGCCCGGGAAGGTTTGCTATTTAGAGAAGAAATATTACTGATGAAAAGACTATAATTCAAGAAGTCTGGATGGACTAGGAAAATTGTACCTCTGCTTTTCTATGGACTGGGTATAAAAGTCAGGAAGCCCAGCAGCCATTTCCATTGGTCTTCATGGCCTAGGGTCTTTATTTTATTTTATTTTTGACCCCACATGTAAAATGGTACTTCTTAAATTACTACCACATTAACTTCATTTATTAAAAGAAAGGTTGAATAGCTGTTCAGTATTGATATTTGTACTTACTATTGCATTTAATAATACATATTTAATTTTTGTGGTTTTTGTTCTATTTTATTAGAGAATTTGTAGGTTTACAGAAAAATCATGAACTTCCCCTCACACACACAGGCTTCCCCAGTATTAACACTTTATATTAGTGTGGTAATTTGTTATAATTGATGAAACAATATTACCGTAATTATACTTTTAACTACAGTCTATACCTGAGGGCTCATTGTTTGTGTCCCACAGTCCTATGTTTGCTTGTTTGTTTTTTAAATTTTTGCCCTATAAAATATATAGAAAATAAAATTTCCTGTTTTAACCACAAAAATATAACTCAGTGGTGTTAATTACTTTCACAATATTGTGCTACCATCTATTACCAAAACTTTTCCATCGTCCAAAGAGAAACACTTTACCAATTAAGCATTAATTTCCTTTTCTTACCCCACTCTGGCTCCTGATAGGCTATATTTTAGCTTCAGAATCTATGAATTTGCTTATTCTAATTATTTCGTAGCAGTGAGATCATGCAATATTTACCCACATTTAAATTTTGATGTTTTTATAGGTTTGCACAATCTCTTTTTCTATGTTAAATAGTAAATTTCTTATATAGGTTGACAATATTTTCTTATTTTGGCATTTCCATGTTCATCTCTATTTAGTTATACTTAGTGATAAGAGTATTCTCTTTTATATGTCTATGTTTGTCTTTAAAATTTCTGTCAATGCTTCAACAATAAAAGTCTGAGAGTATTGAACAATTTATTGTAAACTATATGATTTTTCGATAATTGTAAATGTGATCTATTTTTTTTTTAGGTTTAGTAATAACTAATTAATCATTACTAATATATAGCAATGCTATGACTTCTAGGCACTTATCTTGTTCAAAAAATATTGGTGAGCTACTTTATTACCTTTCCTACAAATATTATATTACTTCTTTAATAATAATCTTATGTATGATTATTAGTGTGTTTTGAATCTTACGATTATTAGTGTGTGCATACTGTGATTGCAAAAACTCATTATGTTTATATAAAATTATATTATGTTAAAAATACTTTTAAGCAAACTTTGAAATAACACAGAAATTTTGCACAGCATGTGATTTCACAATCATATAGGGGTCTTAAAGAACCACCCATCTTAGCCATTTTTATTGATTTTTTGGTTCGGCCTGCTTATGCTTTAGATTTCTTTCCTGTTTCCTTCATATGTGAACATGAACTGTACAGTGTAGAACTGTGCATCATAATTTGTATCCTCAAAATTCTCTAGTCATTGCTTCACTGAAATCAAGTATTCTTTATCAGATCCTGTATTTCATTCATACTGTTGACCCCAGGGTTTGACAACGGGGGTCCCTGGTCAACAGCATACTCTCAGTAAATATTTGTGCAATGTGCAGAAAAAGGCTTGGCTTCCCCAATGATCTCTTAGTTAAAACTTATTCTGATATATACAACCTACAAAAGATATTTGACAGCTCACTATGAATAGACACTTTTTAACAAAGCTTCTGAATAAGAAATTCATAGCTTTGGAATATAGTGAAATTATTGTCACTGAGGTTTAAAACATACAAACAAACAAACTCAAAACTGCAACCCACTCTCACCCCTAAAATGAAAACAAAAACAAAACACTTGATAAAATGTTGGCAAGTGTTAGTAGGAACATTATAGATAAAATTTAAGCATAAGCTGGGTCCTTTTTTATACATCCTTCAAAATTCTGTCCAAACCTATGACTTAATGCTTATCATCACTGAATATGTATTACTTCAACATTGCTAAAGGATTTATTTTATTTCAATAGTAAATTCTATTACATATGTTCAGTCTTTATAGTCTGGCTTCCATAGAAGCATCAAGATTTTGTGCATTTGAAATTGCCTTTTTCTTTGACTTATACCTTTTATGTGTCTTTCAAAGTAATGTGTAACTTTTGGGCTTTACCCTAAAATGAGTTTTACCCATATTTTGAATGGCATGGATGTTGATGATGGTAAAGTATTCCAAAGGGTCTGCATCAAAGTTAATAAAATGCATTTGGATTTTAAAATTCTACCAGACTCACCTGAAAATTTTAATATTATGCCTTCAACCTAGTATAATATACAAAATATGATTTGGGTTCAACTTTAACAAATGTCTGTGTGTTCTTCTGCTTAAAGTTTTTTATTTTGGGTTTGGGATAGGACCATGGTTTCATGAAAACAGTACAAAAAAAAGCAAATGAACAAACAAACAAAACATACCTACTCTTAGACTGGTAATATTTAAGTCAAGTTCAAATCTTTCATCAGAGACTGGGTAACCTGTGGCAACATATTAAACTTCTCTGACCTTTAGTTTCTTCATCTCTATGACATAGATGGTAGCATCTACTAAACAGCATTTTAGTGGATTGTGAAAATTAGGTGGGATAATTAAATAAGACCACATATACAAAAGAGTTTTATTAAAATGGTTTTGAATGTTTATCTCTTTTTATTTACTTGATTTTATTTATTATAGAATTTAGGAATAAATTATTTAATAACCTCATTCATTTGATTTTTCTGAACCACTTCACAAAAGATAAAAATTTTATAAGAAATCTCTAAGCTCCTTAACAACCAAGGCTATTCTTTCCTAAGAATTCACTCATTTTCCACAACAGGCACACTCCAGCTGAGATAATTAGAAATGCTTCTGTTCACAGCTCCCTAAACATCATTGAATCCGTTGTTTCTTTCCAAACTTTGTGTTTGGTATTTTATTTATTCTCTTTCCCAGGATTGCCCAGTAAACATATTTTATTTGAAATTCTTATTTTAAGTAGCATCATAGATGTTTTCCACAAAATCAAATCCACATATTTGCAGCAATTTGAAGTTTTTCTAAGTGAGATTTCTTTTTCTCTGCTTCTAAGACTGCTCAAGGATTTCTATCCTGAACAAAACTACAAAAAGCATCTTCATTCATCTCTTTTGTCTGAGAGCTTGCTATTGAAATTCTATGTGAATGTGAAAAGAATGCAATTATATCCATATATTAGGGGTCCTGTATATTTACCATTGTTTATCTACAGTTGAAAAATAAAAGATTTTTTACTGTTCACCCTTTATTTAATTAAGAATAAAAAGTGTTCAGTTTAGAAAAAGACCTAACTATAAATGAAAAAGAGCGATGAAAATTTCTATCAAGATTCATATATCCATTCTTTCAAATTATTTCCTTATGGTAGTGGATATAGACAAATATACCCTATACTTCTTAAAATTGTATTTCATTTTTAGAGTAGTTTTGTAATTACAAAAAGTTGAAAAGATTGAAGAGTTTCCAAATATCGTTTCATACAGTTTCCCTATCATTAGCATCTTGCATTAGAATGATACATTTATTACAATTAATAAACCAATACTGATCACTTTATAACCTAAGGCCCACTGTTAATTTGTATTTCTTTAGGTTCTTATTAATGTCTTTTTCTGTTCCATGATCCCATTTAGGATACCAAATTACTTTTACTTGTTAGGCTTCCTTAGGCTCCTCTTATCTGTGTTGGTTCTCTGACTTCCTTGGTTTTTTTATTACCTTGGCATTTTTGAGCAGTACTTGTCTAGTATCTTATAGGAAACCTCTCTATTAGAATTTGATGTACCTTTTTTCTTATGCTTAGATTGTGAGTATAGCTTTGGGGGAGGAGAACTAAGAGATAAAGTGTCATTTTCATCATATCATATCAAGGGTACATACTGGCAACATGATTTGTCATTAAGTCACCTGTTTCAAGAATATTTGACATGTTTCTCCACTCTGAAGTTACTCTTATTTTCCACCTTTTATAATATATTCCTTAGAATGGGTTCACTATGTACAGTCCATACTTAAGTAGTGAGGATTTATGCTGTTCATAAGCTATTTGGAATTCTTCTGAGAGATGTCTTTGCCTTTCTTTTTCTCTTTCTTTCTTTTTCTCTTTCTTTCTTTTTCTCTTTCTTTCTTTCTTTCTTTTTCTTTCTTCAATCATTTATTTATATCAGTATGGCTCAAGAATATTATGTTTACAGTTTGGCTTATAATCCAATAAAACTTTATTTTGTTATTCAAATTGTTTCAAGTTTACCCACTGGGAGCTTTTGTTTGGCTCCTGTGTCCATCCATGTCATTTTTGTTTAGCTGGTTTATATGAGCACTTCCTTACTGGCACTTCAAGATGTGTTAAGTTCATCTGTACATTTTCAACCATAGTTTTAGAATCAGCCATTTCTCCAAGAAGCCTTGTTTCCTTCTATTGGACAGTGGTATTAGAAACCAAGATCTGAGTGCTAAGTGTGCTTGTTGCTACCAGGATGCTATTGCTTACAGGCCCTCTCAGTTGACAGAGCAAGGGAATATATGCATGTGTAGTAACCCCACTAACCAGTGTGCGTATGTGTGTGTGTGTGTGTGTGTGTGTACACCTAAGCATAATTTGTTGGCTGTAACCAACTGTATCTGTATTAAGATAACCATGAGTTCCCATGGGTATCTCCAAATCTCATCCATTACCACGTGGATCATTCTAGTCTCCTTTCCTAGCTTATCTGTAAATTTCCACTCATACCATATGCTAGTCATTCTGAATGGTTCAATTCTACTATGTATGTATAGCAGTATTAGAACTGTTAACCCACATCTCCCGGGAAACATCTTTACCAACTAGTATGCACTGCCTATGTGCAGTTACTTTTTCCTTCAGTCTTACAGACTCCGCTCATTTCTAAAGTTACTTCAGTCACCTCATTTCATATATGTTAAATACAATTAGATTCTTTGGTCACAGTTTGCATTCCTTTCTGAGATCCCCCAACCTACTAAATGACTTTTTAAAAATTTGTATATGTTAAGGTTCATTGGTTTTGACTAATAAAAAATTTCACTTATCCACCATTATACTATAATGTAGAATAGCTTAACAGCCCTAAAAGCCCCATGTGCTTCAGTGATACACCTCTCCACCCCTCCACCTGAACCCATGGAAGCCACCATTATTTTATTGTATCTAGTGTTTTGTTTTGTTTTTCCCTTTTCAGAATGTTATATAATTGAAATCATACATTCTGTAGTCTTTTCAGATTGGCTTCTTTCATTCAGCAATAAACATTTAAGAGTCATCCATGCATTTTTGTGGCTTGATAACTCATTTCTTTTTTTTTTTTTTTAATCACTGAGTACTATTCACTTTTATGGATATATAACAATGTATTTATTCATTCACTACTGAAAACCATAGTTTTCAAATCAATTGGTAAGCACTTAGGAGTATGATTTTTGGATCATGTGGTAAGACCATGTTTAAATTTGTTAGAAACTCTCAAACTCTCTTGCAAAGATGCTGTAACATTTTATGTTCCCAACAGCCATGAGTGAGAGTTCCTGTGATTCCACATTTTCACCAATAATTGACACTATTACTATTATTATTATTATTGGATTTTAGCCATTGCAATAGGTGTGTGTTTGTATTAGTCAGCCAAAGGGGTGCTGATGCTAAATACCAGAAATCTGTTGGTTTTCATAAAGGGTATTTATTTGGGATAGACGCCAATAGTTACCAGGCCATAAAGTGTAAGTTCCTTCCCTCACCAAAGTCCATTGCCACGTGTTGGAGCAAGACAGCTGCCGACGATCAGGCTTCTTGGGTTCCTTTCTTCCTGGGGCTCTGTTTCCTCTGGGCTCAGCTCCTCTGTTTCCTCCACAAGGTCAGTTGTAGACTATGAGGTGCTCTAGGCTTTGCCTCTCTCCACAAGGCCACTTGTAGACTCTCAGGTGAATGGCTTGTCTTTTTTCCTGGGGCCTTCTCTCCTTCTTCACAACCAAGCTCTCTTACTTCCCCAAACTCCAGCTCAAGACTCTAACATCAGAACTTCAACTCAAAACTACTCCAACTCTGTCCTTTGCCATGTCTTTTTATCTTTGAGACCCCACCCACCATGGGGTGGGGCTCAATGCCCTACTGACATGACCCAGTTAACACCCTAATCATAAATTAATCATGCTCAGATTAACAGACCAGTTTACAAGCATAATCCAATATCTATTTTTGAAATTCATAACATATCAAGCAGCCAAACTGCTACAGTGGTGGTATCCAATTATGAATTAATTTGCAATTCCCTAATGACAAATGATTATACATATAATCAATACCACATCCAGATATACTCACTGTTATAATTTTGTTGTATATACTTTTCCATGATTTTTTATATATTTAGAACATAACTGTAATAAATTTATTGTATAGGCTTTTATTAGGTCCTTCACTCTTATGTCATTTTCATCAAATCCAAAAGGACCCATTTGTGATTTTATGTGTTGTCATTTTTGTTTTATTTCAGCTCTTATCAAATCTTCACCATTAGTCCTAATACTGTTGTCCTCTGGCCCGTTTTATTGACTAGAGAGGTCTAGGGAAATCTTGCACTAATGCTACAATTTTTCTAGCATAATTAAAAAGGAAACATTTCTACAGCAAGAAGAACAAAACAAAATATTAAAATGTAAGGAGCAATTACACAAAATTTATAAAATTAAAGAATTAGTTACACTGTGTTTTTAGGTGGGCCAATCACAGCCATTAATACCATGAAGAACTTATAATTTGGTAGCTTTCAAGGCTGGTCAAGTTTTGCAAAAGCTTGGCATCTTAGAATGCTTTTCAAGGAGAAGAAAGAAATTAAAGAATATTCATTATTGCTGCAAGTTTCTGTATTTCAGTTATTTTTCCTAGGAGAATAAGTTAAATAACATGCATGGGGAGAGGAGGAATTCATTTCATTACTTTATAAAAATGTTATTAAAATTTCACATTGCAAAGCTCTTACAGATAAAATTTCTTTTGCTAAAATTAGCACGATTTTACTAGTATAATTTTAAAACTCAAAAATTATTTCTCCACATTCCAAGATGATTAGATGATCAAATCAAAGAAAAAGAGTTCTAAATATACTATGTTAAATCAATAAAGTTAACATTCTTCAATTAAACATAGACTCAAAATTTAATGTGCAATTTCTTAAATTGGATTTTAATTTTTAACTAAAGTCACAAATAAATGTCTGTTAATTAATATTAATATCAATACTAATAAGAAAAGAAAGGAATAATTTCACCATTTTCATAAGATTATTTTATGTTCCAAACAGTGTAAATATACTTTTCAGCTTTTATCTCCTTCCATGTTGAGTATATTCACAATAACTCCAGCTATTTTTCCTTCCAAATCATTATGTTAATCTTTCTAGGAAATAATTCCTAATGCTATATTATCAAGTATACTATGGAAAAAGCTTGACAAAATTAAGCAGTAGAGACTGTAAAACATGTCCTTCTCATTGTTAAAAAAGCAAATTTTGATGACAAAAGCACTTCAGAAACAATTAAAGTTTCATTTTAAACTCTAAGTCTACCTGGATAGAGATGAGTCTTCCCAGACATGGAGTATTCCAGATAATTGATTAATTATTAGTTCTAGTACAAATACAGCTAAATGCAGTTGAGAAGAAAATAATTCAGGTCTTGGAAATAAGGTCAAGAGGATGTGTCAAGTTCTTTTCATATCATACAGGAGAATTATTTAGTAAATCTGTTCAAGAACTACTAAATTATTGGAGAATAAGTTTGTCTGCTCTATGTGATTAGAAATCAGATGATATGACGATTCATGTTAAATTTTAGATTTCTTTCTGATAGAAAAGATAACCCCAAAATGGTATGGCTTTGTTGTTAGGGAGGATAAAAAACAGCTATATTTAGCAGCAATCATGTTGTAATACTCTTATCATTTATTTTACTGCTTTCTTGATTAGACTGATAAACCTCTATTTCTCAAATGATCTTGGAACCAGCTTTACAATTTTACTGCTTCACTGATGATTTAATGAGTTGAATAAAAGCTTTGACACATGTCCATTATTTATTCATGAGAGTCATGTTTTTACCTTTTTGAAAATCATACTTTGGAAAATGAAACAGCTTTCTGATACATATTCTTTTTATTTTGTTAAAATATATATGTGAGGGGAAGTGGGTGTGGCTCAATGGATAGAGCTCCCGTTTACCATATGGGAGGCCCCGGGTTCGCTTCCCGGGGCCTTCTTGTGAGGGCAGGCCGGCTGGCCCGCGTGGCGCGGTGGGCTGATGCAGCAAGACCTCACAGCAAGGGGGAGATAAGCAAACACAGAAGAAACACACAGCGAATGGACACAGTGAACACAAGCAGCAAGGGGGGGATAAATAAATAAATAAATAAATCTTAAAAAAAAAATATATATATATATATACGTGAACACATGGTTGTAAAAAAATTACATTGAAAAAGTATAGTAAAATATTCTCCTTTGATCCTCAAAATCCCATCCCCTTCCTCCTAGATAATAGTTCTTATCAATTTCACATACACTATTCCATATGCTTTTATAGAAAATGAAAACATACATATTTACTTTTACCTAAATAGCTATACAAACATATATTTGAACATTTGTATATATTAGCCTGTGTAGTAAAAAATTTAACCATGTCCAGAGAGAGCTCTGAATTTTTCCCTTAGCACATGGGAGATATGGAATAAGTTACTACAATAGTGTGTCATGGGGACTAGGTTCAGGGCACAACAGAAACTTTCAGCAAACGACCCCTTTATTACTTACACAGGATAAAGAATTCAGAAAGGGCCAGTAATTGTTTTGTCACTTACACAGTGCAAAGAATCCACAAGAGCAAGAGAAGTCCCCAAGGGAAGCCAAAACTGCTCCTAGTGGGGTTGGAGATGGCAGCTCCACAAGCTCCACTGTGCACTGGAGAAGAAAAAGACAAATCTATACTTTTTGAGTCTTTTTTTCCACATCAAGGGAGGGGACCCTGCCCCTGAGAATTCCTGTTTTGATAAGGAGCTTGAGCTGCTTGCTCTCTGTTTCAAATCTTATATGCAAATACTGTATTTTTATACTTTTTCTTGCAATCTCTTGATTTTAGTGTACGTATTAAATGGTTCTTACTAAATTTAATGGTTCCATTCTAAATTTCATTATGTATACCCCAGAATTTAAACCTTTCCCTTTGTGTTAGATGTTTATACTCCCTTGATTTTCAACATTAAAAACAACAATGTCATCAATTTCACAAACATGTAAACAAATGTTTTTTTGTGACTATACTCAAGTGTATCTTTTTCTGCAATTAATAATTAGACATGCATTATCAGATCAAAGGACATTATATTATTATAGTGATAGCTAAGTTGCTTCCATAAATTTTTTATCAATCTATACTTGTATCAATATTGTATTTGAGTAAAATTTCTTCAAGACCAACTAATATAGGATTTTATTGCTAAGTTAAATATTTTCCAAGTCATTGACAAAAAATAGTATTTTTTTCCTTTTTAAAAATTAATATATTTCCTCAACATTATATAGGTTAAGCATATTTTCAATATGCTATTTCCAATAACCTTTTGCATTTCTTCCTTTTTGAGTTCCCTAATAACATTCTGTATCCATAGTTCTATTAAGTTGCTTGTCTTTTCGTAATTTATTTTAAGGAATTTGTTATATGTTTTCAGTATTTATAATTTTCAAAACACATATTGCAAGTACTTTTTATACATCAATTTTTGTTTAAAAATTATGTTAGTTGTGAATGTAAAGATTTCGTTGTCTTACTTTTCTATTGTACAAATCTGTCAATATTTTCATTTTGTTCTTTATATTTTGTTCCTTTATATGTAATGATTAGCTTTTAAATATCATATTTGCCATACATTTATCAAAATTTTTAACATTAGCATATTTTCTCTGACATATATTTTATGTGATATATTATTTAGGAAATCATTTTATTTGTCAGATAGCCAATCCACACAAAAGTTCAAATATGAATTCATATGAAAGACAATATTCCCATTTATGCATACTTATTTTTCTGGACGCTGTTCTGTTACATTGAGCTATTTGTATTGACAACCATGTAAGCTCACCTGAACCTTGGTGTCCAGAGTTTCCTTAATGGGAATTTTGATATGACTTTTTTTTAAATAAATGAAGATGTGTTGGCAGTTAGAAATGAAACACTTTGACCATTAACAAGAAACTGAGGACTATGATACCTCAATTTTTATAATATTAAATAATCTTGTACATATTTGAGTATAACTCAAAGTTTCCCACCCCACACACTTTCAAAACTTGTTTTGTATTTACAAGGAAGAATGAAAACTTTTCTCATACACATTAGACTAAAGGGGAGTCACAAAATTAATTTAAAGTACAAAGAAGAGTATGGCTTTGAAGATCTCTAATATGGTCATGATATATATATATATTTTGAGGGAGCACAATACTTAGACTCCCTCTGCCAGATAAGGAGGTATTTTTGTTTATTTTTGTTTTTAATGTTTGTTTTTTACTTTTTAATATATTATATAAACTACGTTGATAATGGAAGTGATAATTTCCTCTCCTTTTATGCCAATAAAAAACTTTTTGAAATGTCCTAAATATAAAATATGTAGTGTAAATTTATGCCACCTTGCCTCATTTATCTTTATTACATTATATATTTTTTTCAATCTTGGATGATTTCTATACTAGATTATATTTAACATAACCTGGTAAAGTTTTCCTAAAATATCTTTTGAGTGTTTGAATAAGATTTCATTGAATATATAGTTTATTCACAAGAAAAGCAATAAGTTGACAATTTGATTCATCCTGTCTCAGACATGACTTTATATATATATATAAATTTAGGTGTCATCTTTTTAATATTTCTTATTTTTAAAGAAGCTTTAGATTATATAAATAAAAAATATAGGGGATTCCCATATACCCTACACCTGCCCATTCCACACTTTCCCTCATTAACAACATCTTTCATTAATGTGATACATTTGTTAAAATTGGTGAACATATATTGAAGCATTCTACTACCCAAGGACTATAGTTTATATTATGGTTTACACTTTGGCCCATGCAATTCTGTAGGTTTTGACAAAATGTATAATGGCCTGTATCCATCATTGCAATGTCATACAGGACGTTTCTAATGTCCCAAACATGCCCCCATGATACACTTATTCTTCCCTCTCCCTCCCCTCAGAACCTCTGGTGGCCACTGCCTTTATATCAATGACACAAATTTTTCCATTGCTAGAATAATAATAAGTCTACTTTAGTCCACAGTTGTTTTCCCCGGTTATGTTTGTTCATTCCTCAATCTTGAGGATTTGGGGATGGTGATGCCCACCCTGTCTCCAATTGAGAGAGAGCTTAGATCCCATTGAGCAGATGGATGGAAATGTATTGCATTCAGTTGCAGACATCTCTGCTTCCTGGGATGGGTGATGTCCATCATCACCCTTTTATTAGTTATCCTGAGTGAGTCAAATGAACTAATGAATAAGTTTTGCAACTCTGCTGAGATTCAGGCTCAACCCGCATGTGAACAGACTGAAGATTTACGTATCTGGGACATATATTTAACAAGTATAGTGCTAATTATAGGTTTCATTTTAATACCTTTTAAAGAGTTTTATCTGTCTGTTTATTTTTCTCATAAATATTGTTAGAATTAGTCATAGTTATTTTAAGACTTTTATTTTTGTTATCAGGAATTCTTTTTTTTCTAGCATAGTTAAAGAATTCATCTCTGTCATTTAGGAAAATCATATTTTTCAAATGCTAATCTTGTATGGGATATTTTATTTTACACTACTTTTAATCATTTTGAATTTAAATGTTTTTATGTATATTTTCTGTAGCCAATCACATTGCATACAAGTATTTATTCCATTAATTTTCCTTGTTTTATTGCTTTAGAAAGTACCTCCATAGAACTATTGGATAGAGCAGATGACAATGAACCTTCTGGCCTTATTTCTAACTTTAATGAAAATACTTTTGTAATTTCACTGTAAGAATGATGTTTTCTGAAGTTTTCTGTAGTTATATATGTTTTTTCAAAATCAAATATTTATGGTATAGTTTGT
>JAQZBX010003652.1:0-47743 GCA_029593785.1 Cabassous unicinctus
AATAAAAAAAAAAAAGAAAGAAATGGGTTTATCAATTCTGACTCATTTAAATACATTTAACCATTATGAAGATGCCATTTTTAGATTTTCTTTTAAATGTGTTGTTGTTTGGGACTAATTGAATATAATTTATAATATTACACTAGAGCACACCTAAAGGGAAAGCAATTAAACTTGGCATGAATGAAAATGACCAAGCATTCCAAAACATACATCATAGTAATAACTGTGTGCTACCATCAAAGTACTATCTTACATATCAGAAGGTAATTTTTCTGTACAACTGAAAATATTCCAAGCTATAAGTAATTGTTAAATAGCTAATTTTAACAATAGTACTATGTTGGAAGTATTTATCTGGGAATTGGAGTCCATTTAAACAAATAGCCTTGGAGTTGAGATTTGAAGATTACTGGTACAATTGTGACAAAAAGATAATGATGTCCTAGACCCACAGAAAAGGACTCACCTTTTTGGAAATTATAGACAGTAAATGAACTTCGGGGAGTGATGTGAAGGAGATTTTCATTGTGATTATGTGCGGAGTGGACAAGGCAATACAAAGCAAACTATTCATCTCAGCCATTCTAACAAATAGAGATACTTTGTCAGGATTTGTTGGGGTAGGTTGGAGGGGGTGATAATGTGACTATTCTGATTTCTGGTTTTCCTTTCAGTCTGGTCTTCTCTAAAAGGTACTTTTAAAAATTATGTTTGGAAGATAAGTTTCAATAGTCATTGTCTTGTAAGGCCATTGTGAAATTTAAATTTTTGCATACCAACAAATTCATAAAAGTACTTTCCTAGTTATACATATTAGGATGGTTCACTTATGTCCTAAAATATATCACTTTGTGTCCTATACCTCTAAGACTTCTGACAGCAGATTAAACAAAAACAATAACAAAATTGATTCTGGCAGAGACTTTATTTGGATGAATTTGCCAACAGTCTTTGCATATGTTATGTTAATTTTCATTCCAAATCAGTAAATGTCCAGATATTGCAAGAACAACATGACAACAATAAGTAGTTATTTATTGCCAGATTCCTTTTATGTAGAGCTTTTCCATTGTTTTTGTTTCTTAGATGAGAAATAGGATCCTATCTAGTTCTTGAATAAATATTTATATTAAAAGGTCTAATGATGGTTTGATATTTCTACAATAAAATCTTCTAATTAATTTATTCCATGTTTGCATCTATAGATAAGCAAAACCACCAGCTAATTCAGTTACAAATGGCAGTATAGCCTTTTGTCACTATCTTTTACTCAAATTATTGTGGTTTTTCACCTAACTTTATATTATAGTTCATCATTTGTCATTAGGCATGTCTACTTCAATATTCCTTATCCTTTACTTCAAATAAATTGAATGAAATAAGATTCATTATTGCATTGTATTATAGTAATTTGTTTCAATAAAAAAGTTAAGTTCAATACTTACCTATTTTAACAATTATTTTTGTTCTTTTATATATCTTGTTTATTTAACTAAAAATTTTTAGGTCAAGTCTCATTTCTTTGGAACAGTTATAAAAGCAAGCAAATTAAATGTATAGAAGTGTAATACAATCTTCCCGCTTCACAAGCAGAAAACCTTGTAAAACTGAATTTCAATGTATCATAGCTACTGTGGTATATACATCAGGTTTTGTGCCGGGAGACTATCCCTACTTTTAGCCTAGGAAGAAAAACTGCTTGTTTTTCACTGAATTTCTCTTATGGAAGTTACTTTTGCTAAGAGCAAAATAGTAGTAGTTTTTTCTTCAAGGACAGAATTTGAATATTAGTAATTATTCTATGCACTATACAGATGTGAAAGCTTTATTTTAGTCTTGTCTGCATATAGAGCAACAGCCTAAATATTTTTCTGTAATTAAATTAGAAAAAATTTGGTTTTAATTTGCAACTCACTTGAGGTAAAGTAGAATTATTACCATAATTTTATTCTGATGGCTGAATTCTTAGCAGTGGTATACTGAATAATGTTTCTGATTATCGTTTTCTATTTATGGGACTTTGTGACTGTGTGCTTGTTGTTTAAGTCTAAAGTAAATCCAACAGAAAATCTTTAAAAAATTATGGCTTGATTTTATCATAATACATTTAATTTTAGTCTTTTCAAAAATGCATATAAAATATAAAAATCCTGATTAATTGAACATTTGGCTAATTTTAAAAAATAAAGTAGCTTCATGAAAAATCCAATTGCACTTACATGTATTTCTGTAAGCTTTTAAACATTCTTATTATAAAGCTGTAGTTTACAGAAAAATCATGCATAAAGTAGAATTTCCCATATTTCCTCTGCTCTACTATTAACACTTTGCATTAGTGTTGCATCTTTATAACAATTGATGAAAGAATATTACATAATTATACTACTAACTATAGACCATAGTAGCATTAAAGTTAATGGTTTATGTTGTGCAGATCTGTTTTTTTTTTCAGAATTTTTTTTCTGTCATATATATATATAAGGCCTACAATTTTCCATTTTGATCACTTTCAAAAATATAATCCACTGGTGTTACATTCACAATTTGTGCTAACATCACCACCATCCACTACCAAAATTTTGCCCTCACTACCATCACAAACTGTACAAATTAAGCCTTAACTCCCCTTTCCCTATACCCAATCCAGCTGCTAGTAACCTGAATACTAGTTTCTGTGTCTATGAGTTTGCATATCCTAATTATTTCATATTAGTGAGATCATACGATATTTGTCCTTCTGTTCCTGGCATATTTCCCTCAACATGATGTCTTCAAGGTTCATCTATGTTGCTGCATGTATCAGAACTTCATTCCTTTTTACAGTTGAATAAGACTCCATTGTATTTATATAGCACATTTTGGTTATTTATTCTTCTGTTGCTGAACACTTAGGGTGTGTGCTTTTTTGGTAATTGTGAGTAATGCCGCTATGTACATTGGGGTGCAAATATCTGATCAAGTCCCTACTTTTAATTCTTTGGGGTAGATACTTAGAAGTGATATTGCCAGGTCAAATAATTCTATAATTAACTTTCAGAGGACTTCCAAACTGTTTTCCATAACAGCTGCACAATTTTATCTTCCCACAATAAATGAATGAGTCTTCCTATTTCTCCACGTTTTTGAAAACTTGTTAAATGCTGGGGGGTTTTGTTTTTAATAATAGCCATTTTAGTGGGAATGAAATGAGATCTCATTCTGGATTTGATTTGCATTTTCCTAATGACTGATAGGTGAATATCTTTTCATGTACTTTTTGACCATTTCTATATCTTTTATGGAGAAATGTCTATTTAAGACTTTTGCCCATTTTTCATGGGGTTGTCTTTTTGTTTTTGCATTGTAGGATTTCTTTATATATTCTGGATATTAAACTCTTATTGGACATAATTTTTCCAAATATTTTCTCCCAGTCTGTAAATTGTCATTTTTCTTTCATTAAAAATTACTTTTGATGCACAAATTTTTTTATTTTGATGAAGTCTCCTTGACCTATTTTAAATTTGTTCTTCATGCTTTGAGTGTAAAATCTTAGAAACCATTCACTTAACACAAGTTCCTGAAGATGCTTCCTTATGTTATATTCAAGGAATGTCATAGTTTTGGTTCTGATAATTCATTTTGACTTAATTTTTGTATAAATTTGAGGTAAGGGCTCCCCTTCATTCTTTTGCAGATGACTATCTGTACCCCAGGACCATATGTTGAAGAAGCTAATCTTTCCCCATTGAGTGGACCTAGTGCCCTTGTCAAAAATCAACTGAAGTGTAAAAGTGTGGAATTTTGAGGAGATCCCATTTATCTTTTTTTTCTTTTGTTGCTTGTGCTTTGGACGTAAGATTTAAGAGACTGCTACCTACCACACTATCTTGAAAAATATTTTCCCATATTTTCTTCAAGGAGTTTTATGCTTGTTGTTTTTATATTTAAATCCTTGATCCATTTTGAGAAAATTTTCAGATAAATTATGAGATAGGGGTCTTCTTTCTTTCTTTTGCATATGGCTATCCAGTTCTCCCAGCACCATTTGTTGAATAGACTGTTTTGGCACAGCTGGGTGGGCTTAACAGCCTTGTCAAAAATCACTTGACTGTAGATGTGAGGGTCAATTTCTGAGTTCTCGATTGGGTTCCATTGGTCAATCTGTCTGTCCTTATGCCAGTACAATGCTTTTTTTTACCACTGTAGCTAAGTAATATGCTTTAAAGTCAGGAAGTGAGAGTCCTCCAACTTCATTCTTCTTTTATAAGACATTTTTGACTATTTGGGGACCCTTAACTTCCAAATAAATTTGATTATCAGCTTTTCGATTACAAATAAGCCTGTTGGTATTTTTATTGGGATTGCACTGAATCTGTAAATCAGTTTGGGTAGAATTGACATCTCAACAATATTTAGTTTTCAATCCATGTACATAGAATGTCATTCTATTTAAGTCTTCTTTGATTTCTTTTAACAATGTTTTGTAGTTTTCTGAATACAGATCTTTTATATCCTTAGTTAAGTTTATTCCTAAATATTTGATTTTTTAGTCACTATTATAAATGGAATTTTTTTTCTGATTTCCTCCTCAGATTGCACATCAGTAGTGTATAGAAATGCTATTAATTTTTACATATTAATCTTGTATCCCTCAACTTTGCTGAACTCATCCTTTAATTCTAGTAGCTTTTTGGGGGGATTTTTCAGGATTTTCTAGATTTAGGATCATGTCATCAGCGAATAGTGAAAATTTTACTTCTTCCTTTCTTATTTGGGTGCCTTTTATTTCTCTGTCTAGCCGAATTGCCCTAACTAGAACTTCTATCACAATATTGAATTATAAGTGACAAGGGGCATCCTTGTCTTTTTCCTGATCTTATTGGGAAAGCTTTCAGTCTTTCACCATTAAGTACAATGCTAGCTGTAAGTTTTTTAAAAGGGTGAAAAAGTTGCTGACTCAATGAAAGAAAATATTTGGCAATCACATATCTGATAAGCCTTTAATATCCATGATATATAAGGAGATCATACAACTCAACAATAAAAACAAAGTATCAATTTAAAATATGGGCAAAACGCTTGAAAACACAACTGTCCAGAGAAGATATACAAATGGTGAAGAAACACATGAAAAAATGTTCAACATGACTAGCAATTAGGGAAATGCAAATGGAAACTAAAATGAGATATCTCTTCACACCTATTAGAGTGGCTGCTATTTAAATGTCAGAAAACTAAATGCTGGAGAGGATGTGGAGAGATAGGAATGCTTATTCACTCTTGGTGGTAATGTAGAATGGTACGGTCACTATGGAGGACAGTTTGGCAGTTCCTAAGAAAGTTGAATATAGACTTGCCATGGAACCTGGCAATACCATTGCTAGGTATATACCCAGAAGAACTGAGAGCAGTGACATGAATAGATATCTGCACACCGATGTTCATAGAAGAGATTTTCATGATAGCCAAAAGTTGGAAACAACCCAGGTGTCCATCAACTGAGGAATGGATAAACAAATTGTGATGTATACACACAATGGAATATTATGCAGTGGTAAGAAGAAATGAAGTCGTGAAACATATGACAACATGGATGAACCTGGAGGATGTTATGTTGAGTGAAGCAAACCACAAAAGGACAAATACTGTATGATTGTGCTACTATGAACTAAATATATTATATGAAATATAGTATGTGAAATATGAATATGGGTAGAATTGCATATATGACTGTTTTCTTTGAAGCTGAACAAATCTAAGTTAATAGTACAAAATGTTAATATCAGGCAAAAACAAAACAGTGTACTAAGTGAAGGAGACCAGACACAGAGTACTACTTATTGTATGATTCCATTTACATAAAATGTAAATATAAATCAATCTATAAAGAAGAAAGGAGATTAGTGGTTATGTAGGTCTGAGGAAGGAATGCTAAAGTGTGCGGAGTCTTTCTTTTTGGAGTAATGAAATTGTTCTAAAATTTTTAAGATAATGAATGTACAACATTGTGATGATGCTAAAAACCATTGATTATACACTTTGGATAGAATAGCCAGAAACAGCAACTGTGTACTGTGGGGGAAGCATAGAGAGATTGAGATGTGATGAATTTTCTTGTTTGTTTGTCTGTTTTTTGCTTATTATTATTGAAATAATGAATATGCTATAATAATGATTGAAGTGATAAATGCAGAAGTATGTGGTTATACCAAATGCCATTGATTGTACAGTTTGGATGAATTGTATACTTTATTAATATGTATCAATAAAATTGATTTGTTTTTTAAAAAAAATTAATTGGCCATAGATGTTAGTATTTCTTTCTGAGCTCTAAGTTTGATTACATTGGTATATATTTCTGTCCTTATAACAGTGCCATGCTTTTTTGATTACTGGAGCTTTGCAATAGTTTTATAACTGGGAATATGAGTTGTCTAACTTCATACATCTTATTCAAGATGTTTTTGGCTATTTGGAGGTCCTTACCCTTCCAATATATTTGAAAATTGGCTTTCCCATTTCTGTGAAAAAGGCTGTTGGAATTTTGATTAGGGTTGCATTTGATCTGTAAATCACTTTTGGTAGAATTAGCACCATAACAATATTAAGTCTTCCAATTCATGTACATAAAATTTCTTCCATGTATTTAAAATTTTCTTATTTCTTTCAGTAATTGTTTTATAGTATTCTATGTACACACCCTTTACATGCTTAGTTAAGTTTTTTCTTACATATTTGAATCTTTTAGTTGATATTGTAGATGGGATTTTTGTCTTAATTTCCTCTTCACATTGTTTATTACTAGTGCATAGAATCACTATTGATTTTTGTTTATTGACCTTGTACCCTACCACTTTGATGAATTTGTCTATTTACTCAGGTAGTTTTGTTGTGGATACTTGAGGATTTTCCTTATTTATGACCATGTCTTCTGCAAATAGGTTAAGTTTCACTTCCTTCTTTCCATGTTGGATGTTTTATTTCATTTTCTTGCCTAATTGCTCTAGCTAGAAATTTCAGTATAACATTGAAAAACAATGGTGACAGTGTGCATCCTTGACTTGTTCCTGATCTTAGATGGAAAGCTATCAGTCTTTCATTATTGAGTATGATGTTAGCAGTAGGTTTTTCATACACTCCCTTTATCATGTAGAGTATGTTTCCTTTCATTCTTATTTTAATGTGTTTTCATGAAAAAGGGGTGCTGGATTTTGTTGAGTGTCTTTTCTCTGTCAATTGAGCTGATAATGTAGTTTGTTTTTCCTTTATTCTACTAATGTGGTGTATTGTATTTCTTGTCTTATGTTGAAACACCTTTATATACCTGTGTTAAATCCCACCTGATCACAGTTTATAATTGTTTTAATATTCTGACAGTTTCAGTTGAGGATTTTTGTATATATGTTCATAAGGAATATTTGTCTGGAATTTTCTTTAGGTATTTTTATCTGGTTTGGGTATTAAGGTGATGTTAGCATGATCAAATAAGTTAGTGTTCCCTCTTCTTCATTTGTTTGGAAGAGTTTGAGTGGGATTTGTGTTAATTCTTCTTGGAATAGTTGGTAAAATGTACCAGTGAAGTCATCTGGTTCTGATTTTTTTAGTTGTTGGGAGGTTGATTATTACTTATTTAATTTCTTTACTTTTTATTGGTCTGTTGAAGCCATATATTTCTTCTTAAGTCAGTGTATATTTACTTAAATATACTTTGTATATTTCTAAGAATGTTTCTATTTTATCTAGGTTATCTAATTTGTTGGAGTACAGTTGTTCATTTTATCCACTTATAATCTGTTTTATTTCTGTGGATTTGGAAATAATGGATCCTGTTTTATAAGTAGGTTTAGTTATTTGCATCCTCTCCTTTTTCTTAGTTAGTCTAACTAAAGATTTGTCAATTTTATTGATCTTTTCCAAGAAACAAAATTTGGATTGTTGATTCTCTCTTTTTTTAAATTCTCTATTTCATTTATCTGTGTTCTAATTGTTATTTATTTTCTTCTGCTCACTTTAAGTTTATTCTTCATTCTAATTCTTCAATGTGTGAGGTGAGATTTGAGATCTTTCTTCTTTTTCAATGAAAGCATTTGGAGCTATAAATTTCCCTCTCAGCACTGATTTTGCTGCATCCCATAAGTTTTGGTATTTTATTTTGCTTTCATTTTCATTTGCCTCAAAACATTTGCTAATTTCTCTCCTGATTTTTTCTTTGTCCCTTTGTATGTTTAAAAGTTTGTTGTTAAATTTCCAAATATTTGTTAATATTCCAGTTTCCCTTCTGTTATTGATTTCTAGCTTCATTCCATCGTGTTTGGAGAAACTACAATGAATAATTTCAATATTTTGAATTTATTGAGAATTATTTTGTGGCCTAAAATATGGTCTATCCTGGTGAATCAAACATATGCATTAAAAAAGAATGTGTGTTCTGCTGCTGTTGAGTGAAGTGTTCTACATATTTCTGTTAGGTCTAGTTGGTTTATACTATCATACATTTCTTCTATTTCCTTATTGATCTTCTTTCCAGACATTCCATCCATTATTGAAATTGGTATATTGAAGTCTCCTATCATAAATGTAGAATCACCTTTTTCTCCCTTCATATCTGTCAATATTTGCTTCATATGTTTCATGGCTCTGCCTTTAGGTGCATATACATTTATAAATTTTATGTCTTCTTATTGAACTGACCCATTTAACAGTATATAGTGATATAGGGGTTATATGTACAAGGACCTTATGGTCCCTTGCAACCATTTTTACTTAAAGTTAATGTTATCTCTAATTAGCATACCTACTCCAGCTCTCTTTTGCTTACTAGTTGCATGGTACACATTTTTCCATCCTTTCACTTTCAGCCTACTAAAAGCCCTTTGAATTTTTGGTCAGTCTCTTGTAAACACCATATAATTTGGTCAAGCCTTTTGATCTATTCTGCCAATCTCTGCCTTTTGAATGGAGAGTTTAATCCATTTATATTTAAAGTAATACTGATAATACAGGTTTTTTTTCTGTGATTTTGATATTTAATCTCTGTAAGTCTTATACATTTTTTGTCCTTCAACTCTTCCATTAATGCCTACTTTCATATATGTTTAGTTTCTTGCATTGTATCATCCGGAATCATTTCTCATTTCATTCTGTATATATTTTTCATATGATTTTTGGTTGCCATGGAGCTAAAATTTAACATCCTAATTCTATAGCAACCATGTTTGATTTGATAGCAAGTTAACTTAAATAACATATATCTATACTATTCTTATACCCCTCCATCATCTACATTTTTGTTGTATGTATTACAAATTGTATCTGTATACATTGTATGTCCCAAGCCATAGATTATTCATTATGTTTTTTGCACTTGCATTTTAGAAACTGCAAGAAATACAAATGTACTAGCATTTATAATTATCTGTATGGTTGTCATTACCAAGATATTTATTTCTTTATGATGTCTAATCCTCTGTTTAGTATCTTTTTCTTTCAGTCTGAAGGACTTTTGCATTGCTTGTAGGACATGTCCAGTGGTGGGGAACTCACTTAGATTTTGCTTATCTGGGGATATCTTAATCTCTCCTTCAGTTTTGAAAGACTTTCTTGACAGACATAAAATTATTGTTTGGCAATTATTTTCATTCAGCACACCTATCAAGAAGATAGTCTAAGCTTAATGCAAAGTGCAGGGCCCTCTCTATCTTTTCTGACCCTGTGTCTTTTACTGGGCTTGGGTTTTCTCATGGCCTTAGGAAATCCCTCATTTACAGGAATTTGAATGCCCCCTCTACTCCCTATAAAATAAACTTTCTCTATTTTTTTGCTCTATTATGTGACTTCAAGCTGGTATTCCTTTGCCTAAGGCTTATTTCAATAAATTGTTTCTTATACTGTTTTAGCTGTCTGGAAGCTTTTGTCTGCAGGACAATTTCTGTGAGGGCCAGCCAGAGAGAAGTTTCCCAGTTCATTCCTTTACGCTGCTTCCTGGTAGACGGGTACCTACATACTGGCACCCCAGTATGTGAATAGGTATTTCTTTGCTCCCACCAAACAGGGCTAGAGACCCACCATGGAAGCACAGGCTGGCTTTATTCCTCAGCAAGTAGTGTGTGTGTGTGTGGGGGGGATTAGCCAGCAAATTTGCTACATGCTTCACCACTTTTAATGATGTATTTTCCTGATCAAATACTTGCCCGGTTACCTGAACCCTTTAATTGTGCCCAGAGTTTTGAGGAAATGACTCTTTCAGGTTTTCCTAGTTGTTCAAAGATTATGTGGGTAGATGGCACCCACGAATGTCTTTTGCCACTCTCTTGATAAACTAGAAGCCTCTAATAATTTTTGAGTAACTTCTGAAATTCTAATTAATCATGTGGTATTTCTGGTTATAATGTTACCTTCCAAGGGGAACATAGTCCAATGTATTCATTCTAGTAACTGTGAGGCTTTATTTGTCAAGTGAATACCTTTCTATGCTCCCCTAACTGATTATTTAAAAAAAAGCTATGAAAAAAAGTTTTCTAAAACAATTATTTAAGTACACTTAATCTCAAAGACCTAGATATTAAAAAGCTCTTGCCTCTCCCCTTGAAATAAAATGTTGTAGTTTGTAATAGATATCTCATTAGCATAGACAAATATTTTCCATTAGACACCATTGGGTAAGTGTTATGATAAATTTAAATTATATGCAGTCTTAATGCTTTTCACACCAGTAACTTCAGAAAGATAACATGAGTTATCATAGTATCTTCATGATATATTCAACATGAGATTATAAATTAAAAAGACAAATCTTTTGAAACCAATGCATTATGCGTAGTAAATACTTATTCTCTCATCCACAAACTCTCAAGTCATCTCCTTGTGTCCATGAGGGAAACGTCAACAATAAATATAAAATCAACAATTTTAGAGTAAGTCAATTTGTGGTCACATTTATTGGAACAGAACTCTCATGGACTTCAAGAGTTGAAAATTTAGTTGTAATGCAACTGTCACAATAAGAGGTTCTATGTACAAAGAATATATAAATGTTCTATCCTTTAATGAACATATGCAACCTCTATTGATTTTATGACATCAACTAACTGATTTTTTTAGAGGACTTGATTTTACTGACATTAACACCTGGAAAATTGCATTTTTTTTGGATGAAAACAAACATCAAACTTAATTAACTAAATGTGTGTACTAAATGTAATTGAATTCATTTTTGTTCATTGTTCATTGGTATATACATAAATTTATCTCCTTTGGGGCCCTTTTCAAACAATATTCCAAATCTTATTTTGAAAGAGATTCTTATTTTAGAATTAATTTAGGGCTAATTTGCCAAGATGACTCATTTCTAAAGAGAAAAGAAGTCTCTCATCTTTTGTTAATAAGAAAAACTTCTAAGTTATAAATTTTCTTATTTGAATTGTTTAGAACAAATGTTTTCAAACAATTAAATTTCTATTGGGACTCAACTGCAGTTTTCAAAATTTTCACTTGAGCCTTTGGCCCAAACCTATCTTCCTAACCTACTGTGATCATGATGTCAAATATATTACAGTGGAGAAAGTACTTTATAACAAGTATTACGTGGTGGATAACTTAATCCCACAGACCATAAAGTCTCTACCAAGATGGTGGGAGTACTTGACAGATGTCTAGAGTATTACTTCTACTACTTAAGCAGTGGACAGGATTCTAGTTTTAACCTTCTCTTTCATTTTGCCATTATGAGAGTTATGAGCCTAAAAACTGGCTTTGAGAAAGTTAAACACACAAAAATTAGTGGCCTTGAAGTATTTTCCTATGTGTTTAATTGGAGAACACATCTCCAATTTTGTTATTGTTCCATATGCCTCGTAAACATTTTGTCAAACTTGATATATTTTTTCCTGATAAATTCAATACAGAAATTGTGTGATATTCTTCCAAGAAGTAAACATTGAGCCTTGGAATTTTATCTTAATAGAGAGCTAGTGGGGAATGGAGAAGTCATATACAAATCCACAAAGTCAGAAAGTTGAATACGGATTACTGGGGACCAGGTGGGGTGGTTAATGGGGAATTATTGGTAATTTGGTGAGAAATTTCTATTTGGGATGGTGGAAAAGTTTTTTTTTGTTGTTGTTGTTTGTTTTTTTTTTTAGAGAAGTTATAGGTTTACAGAAAAACCATGTAAAAATACACTGTTTCTATAACTCTCCTATTAATAACACTTTGAATTAGTGTGGTATCTTTGTTATAATTTATGAAAGAATATTATAATTTTACTATTAAGTATACTCCGTAATTTAAATTAGGGTATATTTTTGCCAATATACCATCCTGTTATTATCACCTTGCATTAGTGCGGTGTATTTACTACAATTCATGAAAGAACAATTTTATAATTATATTATTAACTATAATCCACCATAATACATATACAACCTAAAATTTCCCCTTTTAACCACATTCACATATATATTTCAGTGCTGTTAATTGCACTCACAATATTGTGCTACCATCACCACCATCCATTTCTAAAACTTAACAATCAACCTAATTGGAAATTCTACACAAATTAAGTATTAATTCCCAATTCCATATCCCCAACCAAGCTCCTGGCAACCTATATTCTAGATTCTAACCCTTTGAGTTTGTTTATTCTAATTATTTCATTTCAATGAGATGATATAATGTCTTCCAAATTTCATCCATGTTGTTGCATGAACCAAAACTTCATTCTTTTTAACAGCTGTCTAATATTCTATTGTATGTATATAGCACATATTCTTGACACATCATCAGTTGATGGGCATTTGGATTTCTTCCATTGGTGTACAAATGTCTGCTTGATACTCTGATTTCAATTATTTGGGGTATATACCTAGTAGTGGGATTGCCAAGTCATGTGGTAATTCCATAACTGGCATTCAAGGAACCAAAACGTCTTCCACAGTGGCTGCACCGTTTTGCATTCCTACCAGCAATGAATGACTGTTTTTATTTCTCCACATCCTCTCCAACACTTTTAATTTTTGAAAAATAGTAGTCATTCTACTGGTGGTAAATTGTATCTCATTTTGTTTTTTTCTAAATCAATTTTACTGATACATAGTCATAAAGCATACAATCCATCCAAAGTGAACAATCAATGGTATTTGGTATAATCACAAAGTTGTGCATTCATCACTTCAGTCAATATTAGAGAATTTTCATTACTCTAGTAATAATAATAATAAAAAAAAACAGACTAACAAAAAAATCTACCCCTTTAATAGTCACCTCTCAATCTCTCTATCCTTACCCTGTCATGAATAGCTGCTATTCTGTTTCTGTCCCTCTCATTTATTTGTATTTATATTTTGTATATATGAAGTCAAAACATATATAGTGCCTTTTGTCTAGTTTCTTTCACTTAGTATATTTCTTTTTTTCCCCCCTTAATGAAAGATTGTTAATATATTACTATACACTGCTGTCTATGATTTGCTTCGGTAGTATTTTTGCCTGATATTAACATCTTGTATCATTAACGCACATTTGTTCTGTTTCAAAGAAAAACAGACTTATATATGCAATATTACCCATGCTCATATTTCACATGAGGTTTTGCTATGCTATATAGTCCCATGTTATATTTTTAGCTTTCCTTCTAGTAGTATGCATGACCTTAGACTTTCCCTTTTAACAACTATCATACCCACATATTAGCATGGCTAGTTACAAACACAATGATGTGCTTTCACCAGTTCTATGAATTTCCAAAAATTTATGACTTTTTAACCAATTCTGTACAGATTAAACCTCAGCTTTCCATTCTCTAACCTCATGCTAATTTCTGGTGAACTATATTATAGTTACCAGCTCCATAAAATTTGCAAAATATATTTAGTTCATAATAGTGCAATCATACAGTGTTTGTCCTTTGTGTTTGGCTTGCTTCACTCAACATAAATGTCTTTCAGGTTCATCTATGCTGTCATATGCTTCATGACCTCATTTCTTCTTACAGCTAAATAATATTCTATTGTGTGTGTATGACACAATTTGCTATCCATTCATTGGGTGATGCTTACCTGGTTGTTTCCATCTTTTGGCAATAGTGAATAACTCCACCACTCTACCATGAACATTGGTGTGCAGATGTCTGTTCATGTCACTGCTCTCAGTTCTTCTGGGTATATACCTAGTAGTAGCATTGCAGAGTTATATGGCAAATCTATATTCAATTTCCTTAGGAACTGCCAAAGAGCAGTAAAGGCCTGAAAAAGCCTCTTTTAATTAAATTATTTTTTATTTACTTTGTATGCACTTCCTTGTTATGCCAGCAGATGGTGGCTTTGGCAGACCTATCAGCTCAAACCCTGGTTGGAATATATTCACTGTAACACCTTCTCCCAGTACCTTTCTGTTTTGTCCACTGTAGCTTTGTAGATTATTAAAACTTTAAAGTCAGGAAGTATGAGTGTTCCAATTTTATATTTCTTTTCCAAGATGGTTTTGGATAGGTAGGACCCCTTACCCTTCCAAATAAATGTTATAATTGGCTTTTCAAGTTCTTCAAAGCAGGCTGTTTCAATTTTGATTGGGTTTGTATTGAATCTCTAAATCATTTTGGGTAGAATTTTCATCTTAACAATATTTAGTCCTCTAATCCATGAGCATGCTATGTCCTTCCATTTATTTAGATATTCATTGATTTCTTTAATCAAAATGTAATAGCTTTCTGTTTTTAAGTCCTTTAAATCCTTGGTTAAATTTATCCCTAAATATTTGATTCTTTTAGTTGCTATTGTAAATGGAATATTTTTCTTGATTTCTTCTTAGATTCCTCATTACTAGTGTATAGAAACACTACTGATTTTTGTGATTTATTTTGTACCCTGACACTTTCCTGAATTCGTTTATAAGCTCTAGTAAGGTTTGTCATAGATTTTTCATGACTTTCTATATATAGGATCAGGTTTTCTACAAATAGTGAAAATTTTACTTCTTCTTTTCCAAGTTGGATGCATTTATTTACTTTTCTTGCCTAACTGTTCTGGTTAGAACTTCTGGGAAAATGTTGAATAACATGGTGATGGTGGGCATCCATGTCTTGTTCCAAATCTTAGAGTGAAAGCTCCCAGTCTTTCACCATTGATTATTAGATTAACAGAAGGATTTTCATACATGCTATTTATCATGTTGAGGGAGTTCCCATCTATTCTTATTTTTCCAAAAGTTTAAGCTTTTTCTGTGTCGAGAAAATCAAGTGATTTTTACCGTTCATTTTGTTAATGTATTGCATGACATTAATTGATTTTCTTATGTTGAACCATCTTTGTATATTTGGGATAAAAGTCACTTAATAATGGTGTATAATTCTTTTAATGTGCTGTTGGATTCAATTTATTGAGGATTTTTGCAACTTATATTCATAAGAGAAATTAGTCTGTAGTTTTCTTTTCATGTAGTACCTTTATCTAGCTTTGGTATTAGGTCGATGTTGGCCTCATAGAATGAGTTAGGCAGTTTTTCCTCCTGTTCAGTTTCTTGGAAGAATTTGACCAGGATTGATATTCTCCTTGGAATGTTTGGCGGGATTCACCAGTGAAGCCATCTGGTCCTGGGCTTTTCTTCTTTTGGGAAGTTTTTGAAAACTGACTCCATCTCTTTAATTGTAATTGGTCCATTGAGATCTTTTTCCACTAGGGTCAGCATAGGTTATTTCTCTGTTTCTAGGAATTTTTCCATTTCATCTAGATTGCCTAATTTTTTGACATGCTGCTGTTCATAGTGTTGTTTTTATTTTTGTGAAGCCAGTAGTTATGCCCACTCCCATTTTTTAATTTTATTTATTTGCATCTTCTCTTTTTTCTTTCTTTGTTAGTCTAGATTATGGTTTGTCAATTTTACTAATCTTTTCAAAGAACCAACATTTGGTTCTGTAAGTACTTTCCATAGGTTTTTTTTTTTTCTGTTTCATTTATTTATGCTCTAATCTTTATTATTTCTTTCCTTCTACATGCTTTGGGTTTAGTTTGCTGCTCTTTTTCTAGTTCCTAAATCCAGGTGTGATTTAGGTCTTTGATTTTTGCTTTGTCTTCTTTTTTAACATAAGCATGTAGGTCTATAAAATTTCCTTTCACATTGCCTTTGCAGCAGCCCACACATTTTGAGATGTTGTGTTCTCACTTTCATTATTCTCAAGATATTTACTTATTTCCTTTGTAATTTCTTCTTTGACTTACTGATTGTTTAAAATTGTGTTATTTAACTTCTACATATTTATGGATTTTCCAGATTTTTCCAATCATTGATTTCCAGCTTCATTCCATTATGGTCAAAGAAGATGCTTTACATAATTTCAATCTTTTAAAATTTACTGAGACTTCTTTTGTGACCCAACATGTGGTTTATCCTGGAGAAGATGCCATATGCAGTTTAAAAGAATGCATAACCTGCTGTTTTGCAGTGCAGCATTCTGTACATGTCTGTTAGGTCTAGTTTATTTATCACATTATTCAAGTTTTCTGTTTTGTTATTAATCTTCTGTCTAGATGTTCTATCTATTAATAAGAATGGTGTACTGTATTGTAGAGGTGTTTATTTCTACCTCCAGCTTTGCCAGTGTTTGCATCATGCATTTTGGGGCACCATGGTTAGGTATATAAATATTTATGATTGTTTTTTCTTCTTGGTGGATTGACACTTTTGTTATTATATAGTATTCTTCTTTGTCTCTTATAACAGTTTTTGACATAAAGTCTATTTTATCTGATATTAGTATAGCTACCCGGATATTTTTTGGTTACTATTTGCATAGAATATCTTTTGCCAACCTTTCACTTTCAACCTGTTTTTGTGTTTGGGTCTAAGGTGAGTCTGTTGTATGTAACATATAGTTTGATCACGCTTTTTAATTCATTCTGCCAACATGTGTCTTGATTGAGGAGTTTATTCCATTAAAATTCAGTGTTATTATTGTAAAGACACTACTTACTTCAGACATTTTGTCCTTTAGTTTTTATATGTCACATCTTTTTTTTTTTTTGCTTCATTTATTGTTACCTCCTTTTTTGTATTGTTGATCTTTTGTAATGTATCTGACTGATCCCTTCCTCATTTATGTTTCTGTATATATTTAAAATACTTTCTTTGTGGTTTTCCTGGGTTTGTATTACACAACCTAAATCTATAACCTAATAATTTGAAAAGTTACCAACCTAGCTTCAATATCATACATGTTCTCTGTTCCCTTATCTTTCCACTTCCCTTATTTATGTTGTTTTGTCCCACATTTCCACTGTATATTTTGCATGTCCATTTTCAGGAAATACACTTTTCTCTTATTCAATTGTATTTTGACTCTTATACAATGTGATGGTTAAGCTCATGTGTCAACTTGGCCAGATAATTGTAACCAGTTGTTTGGTCAAGCAAGTACTGGCCTAATTGTTACTGTGAGGACACATCATGGACTTAAATCATCAGTAAGTTAATTGCATCTATGGATGATAACATCTATAATCAACTGAGGAGATTCCTTCTGCAATGAGATATGTCTCATCCAGTCAGTTGAAGGCTTTAAAAAGAGAAATGATTATTTAAGCAGTCAGAAGACAGAATTTTCATCTCTACTTCAACCAGCCAGCTTCTCCTGGAGAATTAATAAAAAACCTTCATCAGAGTTCTCAGCTTGCATCCTTTCCTATGGATTTGGTCATGTGCATCCCCACAGTCAAGTGAGAGAATTAGATAAAAATCTTATAATATTTATGGATATCTCCTGTCTGTTCTTTTCCCCTAGAGAGCCCTAATTAATACATACAAATTAAAGAGTAGAGTTGAATATTGAAGATACAGTATTTTGGGGTTTTGCTTTTACCCTTTTAGTTACCATTACTGGAGATCTTCACTTCTGCACTCTATTCCAAGCCACTCTCTCCCATCTTTTCCTTTCAACCTGCAGAACTCTCTTAAGTAATTCTTGTATGTAAGGTCTTTTGTTAACAAATTCAGTTTCTGTTTATCTGTGAATGCTTAAATTCTACTTCATTTGGAAGGACAACTTTGCTGGATAAAGAATTTTTTTGGCTAGCAGTTTTTCATTCAGTACCTTAATTATATCATACCGATGTCTATTCACCTCCATGTTTTCTGATGTGAAATTGGCACTCAGTCTTATTGAGGATTCCTTCTATGTGATGAATTGCTTTACTCTTGCTGCTTTTAGAATTCTCTCTTTATCTTTGGCATTTGACATTGCATTTAGTATATGTCTTAGGTGGGTCTATTAGAATTTATTCTGTTTGGAGCATGTTGTGTTTCTTGGATACATATCTTGGATACATGTCTATTATAAAAGTTGGGACATTTCCAGCCATATTTCCTCAAAAATTCTTTTTGCTCATTTTCTCTTCTCATCTCCTTCTGGGACACCCATGATGCATAAGTTTCTGCACCTTATTCTGTCACTCAAATCCCTCATACACTTCTCAGTTTTTTTCTATTCTTTTCTCTGTCTGTTCTTCTCTAAATTTTAAATTTCCTATCTTCTAACTTGCTGATTCTTTGTTCTGCTTGTTCATATCTGCTAGTATACCTCTAGTGTATTTTTAAACTCCATTATTGTGCCTTTCTTTCCCACAATTTCTATTATATTTCTTTTTAAACTTTAAAATTCTTCTTTATGCTCACACATTCTTCTTAATATTATTCAGCTCTATATTCATATTTTCATTAATTTCATTGAACTGATTTAGGAGATTTGTTTGAACAGGATTGATTACTTGTCCAAATTCTGTGTCTCCTTCTACATTTTATTTTTTTCCCTTGACATTTTTTTCCCTGAGCCATATCTTTCTGTTTCTTAGTATGGCTTGTAATTTTTTGCTGATTTCTGGACATCTGAAAATCTTGATGAATTACCTCTGAAGGTCAGTTTTTCTAATAGTCTGCTATTCTATTTTTGATTGGCTTTGTGTTTAGGCTCTTCTTGATGCTTGGTTCAACTTATTCTGGACCTTTAGAGTAGCCTGTGTTTAAATGTTCAGATTTTCTCAGCTCTCCTTCATCTGATTCTTGACCAAGATTTGTTGTACACTTTTAAAAATTGCACTTTTTGTGCAATTGCTTCACATCCAGGAGAAAGCTTCCTTTACTCATCTCCTTCTACAAGAATTATGATCTATTCTGTATGTTTTTGTGAAGAATTTTCTTCCCATTTCCCAAGATTTGTTTAAATTCTCTCCTTCACTCTATTTTCCCTTTTCCTTACACTTTGCAGGTCTGGGACCCACCCTGTCTAATGGCAGTTCAGACACCCACATCTTTTTTTTTTCCTATGAGGTTTTTCTGCCTCCTGTTTCTTACCATTAGAGAACTTGCACTGGGAACCCAGATGGGATCAATCCATAAAGGTGGTTCAATTCAGAAAAGTCCACTTTGCATTTAGATATCCCAGACAACAGAGACTGGATTGAGTGTGTGCATCTCTTGCCAACAGTTCTGCCATAGTCTCTATCTCTTTTGTCCCCTGAGGGCCCATTTGTATGTGACACTTCTCAGTGGCTTGTGTCTGTCCTGGGTCTATGCAGACTTCTCTGTGCCTGGATATGCATGGGATTTTAACTTTTTTGCTATGAGTGGCACTATAGCTGCAACCATGGCTGGAGAGTCATGGGCAATGCTGTCTCTGGGTGACTCCTAAGATGAATGGCACCAAGTGAGGGGGTGGGATCTGACTGGTGGATCTGAGAAGAAAATCCCTTACGTGATTTTGGAGATTGTTTTTCTTTTCCTTCAATGCAGTATTTGTCCATCTCCATTGTCTATCATCCTCCAGAGTTACAAGCAAATGGAATTTGTCCTTTTATTAGTTAATTCTGAGGGGAGACTTTTCCAAGGAATGTTTTACATCACCATGTTGATGATGTCACTTGATAGAAAAGTTTTGATCTTGGCTGGTGATGATGGTGGCTCAACATTTCGAATGTAATCAACACCACTGAATTGTATAAATGATAGTGGATACAGTGGGAAATTTTCATCTCCATAATTTCTGTTATGTTACTTTTAAAAGTTTCAAATTCTTCCTCATGCTCACACATAGTCTTCTTAATATCCTTTAGCTCTACATCCATAGTTTCCTTCATCTCCTTGAAATGATTTAGTGGATACAGTGGGATATCCTTGCCTGCCATATGTATATATGTTATCAAGTAAAGTGAAAATAAAAAACTTGGAACTTTACAATACAAAATAAAAGCAAATCTTAATGTAAACTATGGACTATAGTTAAGAGTATAATTATAATAATATTGTTTCTTCAAGGGTAACAAAGGTACTACACTAATGCATAATGTTAACAATGCGGGAAATTATGTGTGTGAGGGGGGAATAGAAGAACTAGGTATTACCTGCATGATATTTCTGTAAACCTACAACTGCTCAAACAAAAAAGAATATTGAACTCTCATGATACATGTGGAAATATACTATTTCTGTCTCACTTATGGTACAAAGTTTAAAAAGAATTCTACATCTAATACCATAATGAAAGTAAACACTACACTTAGTATAAAACAATGAAATATATTCCACTTCTAGAGCATTCAGCCTACTTATGAAAATGCATATATTTAACACATAAATAGATAGTCGATTTCTAAATAGTTTTGTAAATTATTATATGATGGAAGTGATAAAATACACAAGTACATATGCAAGAGTTTACAGATCTACAAGATCAAACTCATATTTACACCTTTCTCATATGTGTAGCTCTTTTCTTAGGTAAAGGTTTGGTACTCTTTGTAAGTTGATGCTGTGGAGAGTTAAGTGGTAGCAAAGTGTGGAGCAGAAGGCTTGCTACTTGCTATCTCTGATCACAATGGCTCTTCTGTTGCAAATTAATTTTAATAACTATGGATAGTTTGTCATGAATTGAAAAGTTTTGCATGAATACACACAATTAAATTTATATGCAAATATTGGGGTTCTTCTGGAATGCTAAGAACTATACTTTGAGATAAGAGTAAGGGAGAAATAGGGAATGAAACTCCCCAAATTGGATTTCTCATTTAACTGGTAGGTTGGTTATATTTTTGTTTTGCTTCTTCTGTTTTTAGCATGAATATATATTAATTAGTATTCATTACAAACAAAACCAATATGATTGATATTTAAGTGGGAAAAAAGCACCCAAGAAAACTAGAAAAATGCATTTTAGTGGATGCATCCAGAAATTGGTTAAAGTTTGAAATGAGCCCTAAGTAGTGAAGATCATATTGCTTTCTGGCAAGGGAAAACATACACACATACACAAATGATTTTTCCTTATTTGCTGAACCAAGGTTACTCTGCCTTTCCACTATAGTTCTTTTAGAATTCTCTCCTCCATCGTTGAAGAAAAAGCTTAAGAGGATTTTTGTAAATACATGAAGACTCATCCTCAGGGTGTCCATCATTTTTTGAAGTGGATATGTTTGAAAATACAGATAATAATAAATCCCTAGAGCCTCCTCATCTACCCCCACTCTCCTGAATTTACACTTCTTGGTCACAAAAATTGTCTAAGACTGTGACAGGATTATAGAAAGGCAATATTTTCTGCAAGACTAGACAAACTTAATCCTCTGCAGCACCTTTGAAGGGGTGTTCAATGTATTGAGAGAAAAAGAAAGAGAGGGGGGATCTACATTTCTTTGAAGCTTTTGTGCTCTGTGTTATGAGGGGTGATTATGAGCACCTAAGGAGGGGACTTCAAGGGCACTTGGACTTTCCTTTGATCTACTTATTAAATAAGGTTCATGTTTCTGTATTATTTTAAATGTCTTTTTGTGATAACAAACATGTAGGCCTTCACATACATACAGATGCTGGAATTTATAAACAATTCTTTAAGGGGAAAAAGTAAGTCTAGTACATGACAATTCTTTAGGAGAAAAAAGAAAGAAGAAGAAATATGCTCTACATTATGCTCCATCTTAAGGAAGCAAAGATGAATTAGCCACACACACAAATCAATAGAATATCCATGAAAAATACTGTTCAATCTTCTATAAATGACTAACTGGAGGATATGAAATGAAATTAATTGCCTATTTTAGATATTTCCTCATAGAAATAATAGATGTCTGATCATCTGAGATTATGTCTGCATCATTCATGCAAACTATATGAGTTAGTGCTGGGGGGAGGGTCCACAGCTTCATCAGCCACATTCAAAACAGACTGGGCAGTGGCAGGAAAGGGGACTGGAAATTCAATAGTGAACCCTATGTTTCTGATTGTATAAGGATACCTGCAGTTATCACCTTCAAGAACAGAAACTTACTATAGAAATAGGAAATAAAAAACTCCTGATAATTTAAAAAGCTAAATCTTCAAATATTAAATTTTGTATGGATAAGTCAAATGTTTGAAATCTCATATATGTACCCTGTACCATATTTTATTTCTGATGCCTGTATTTTTCAGTTCCTTTTAATCCACTGTCTCTTTTTTTACATGGAACCCTTGAATTTACCTGATGAAAGTCATTCTGAAATTAATCACGTAGGAATATTTTCCTAGCTTCTGTTTGAGAATTAATGACTTGTGATCACAGAATATCTTTTTTTTGGTGTACAGTTATAAAGATCCATAAAATTAATAGTTTTTTAATTTAGTGAACATTTATTAGGGCCCTAACATACAAGAAAGTTTCTTTATGTACTATGAAAACATAATGAAGGGTTAGTGAAGTATTGTGCCCTGAAGTATTCCCAGTTCAGTAGGGAAGACGGAGATTCATAAAACATATAAAAAATGTAAGAATCTAATATAAGAGTCTCATGATTCAGAGATATATCATTATTATTAATGGCTTTTTTGATTGATTCTTTTTTTCATTAAGAAATGTATTGAAATATATCATTCATATATGATCATACATAAATAATAAGTGTATAATAAAAGTTGTGAACTTACAAAACCAACACGCATATCATCATACAGGACTCCCATACATCACTCCACCACCAACACCTTGCATTGTTGTGCAACATTTGCTACAAACAATGAAAGAACATCATCAAAATATTACTACTAACTATAGCCAATATCTTACAGTTTGTGTATTTCCCCCCAACACACCTGATTACAAATGCCCTGTGTTAATATTATATACTCGTCATAGTTCATGAGAAAATAATTTCATATCCATTCTCTTAACCACAGTCAATGTTCCACCACAGGAATTACCATGTTATACAATCCCATGCTTTGTACAAACCATTCAGAGTGTACACTCAGTGGCTTTCATTTTCATCAAAGTTTTGCTTTTATCACTTCAGTCAATTTTAGAATGTTTTCATTACTCCAAAAGGAAAAACCCCATACTCCCTTCACCCCCTTGTTTTTGGCCCTTAGAATTGATATATCTTCTTTGCTTTTGCTGCAAAATATTAGAGCATTACTGTTAACTATAATACATAAGTTACATTAGTTGTAATTTTCCTGTGTGTTGTGATATTCTTAACATTTTTAAAAAGAGAACATTCTTATATTTATACTATTAACCACGATCTTCATCCACAACCAAAATCACAGTTATACAGTCTCTATATTATCCTCTAGCTTCTTTTCAATTGACATTTACATCCCTATATTCCCCATTTCAGCCACAATCATATTTATTAATCAGCAGTGTTAGTTATAGTCACTATGACGCATTACTATCAATTCTATTCATTTTCACACTTTTACAATAAACCTTATTAAAAATTCTACATACATTAAGTATCATCTAGCATTCTCAACCCATATTCTATCTCCTAATAACCTATACTCTAGAGTTTACCTCCATAAGTTTACTCATCATGTTTAGTACTTATTAATGAGACTAGAAAATATTTGTCCTTTTGTGTCTGGCTTATTTCACTCAACATAATGTCCTCAAGGTTCATCCATGTTGTCATATGCATCCTGATTTCCCTTCTTCTTATAGGTGAATAGTATTCCACTGCATGTATATACCACATATTATTTATCCATTATTGGTTGATGAAAACTTGGGTTGTTTCCATATATTAGTATTGTGACTAATGCTGCAATTAACATTGTTGTACAAAAATCAGTTTGCATCCTTGCTTTCAATTCTTCTGAATATATTCCTAGTAATGGGATTGCTGGATCAAGAGGAAGTTCTTGATCCAGTCCTTGAAGTACTGCCAAATTTTATTCCACAGGGACTACACCCTTCTACATTCCCAACAACATTGAAGGAACATTCTTATTTCTCCACATCCTCTCCAGCACTAGTAGTTTTCTGTTTGTTTTAAATATATGTTTATTACAGAAGCTGTGAGCATGCAAATCAAACATGGACATGTGTGGAATTCCCACACAACACCCCTTCACCAACCACACCACACCGTTGTGGAACACTTGTTACGGACTATTACCACTACATACGGTCCATAGTGTACACTTGGCATATTTTTTCCATAACCCTATTATTAACACAGTGCTTCTTTGGCGTTGATGCAAAAATATTACAGTACTGCTGTTAACTATAGTCCATAGGATACATGAACTGTATTTTCCCCATGCTTCTCCACATTACCACCACCCTGCAGTGGTAACATACATCTGTTTTAGTTTACAGAAGGACACTCTTTCATATGTACTAATAACCATGATTCTCATCGATCTCTGGGTTCACTGTGTTATTCAGTCACTAGATTATTCTCTAGCTTTCTTTCAATTGACATTTAAACTTCTAGACTACCCTTTTAACCCACAATCTCATTTATAAATCAGCTGCTACTCATTATAATGTGTTACCATGCACTCTATCCATTTCCACACTTTTACGGTCATGTTAATTAAAACTTCTACATACATTAAGCATCAATATTCTTTTGCAAACCTCCTCTTTCTTCCTAATAACCTGTACTCTAAGTTTTAACTCCATGAGTTTATTCTTTGTATTTAGCTCACATTAGTGAGACCATGCAGTATTTGTCCTTTGGTGTCTGGCTTATTTCATTTAGCATAATGTCTTCAAGATTCACCCATTTTATCATGTGTCCCAATTTCATTTCTTCTTACTGCAGCATAGTATTCCATCATATGCTCTCTTTATATAGAATGGAAATCAAACCCTTATCAGATATATGGTCTCCAAATGTTTTCTCCCATTGAGTGAGCTGCCTTTTCAACTTCTTGATGAAGTCTTTTGAATAACAAAAGTGTTTAACGTTGAGGAGGTCCCATTTATCCATATTTTCTTTCATTGCTTATATTTTCAATGTAAGGTTTAAAAATGCAGCGCCTACCACCATGTCTTGAAGATGTTTTCCCTCCATTTTCTTCCAGGAACTTTACGGTTCTAGGTTTTATATTTAGTTCTTTGATTCATTTTGAGTTAAATTTTGTATAAGGTGTGAGAGAGGGGTCCTCTTTCTTTTGGATATGGATATCTAATTCTCCCAGCACCATTTGTTGAATAGACTGTTCTGCCCCACCTGGGTGGTTTGACCGCCTTGTCAAAAATCACTTGATCATAGATGTGAGGATCTTTCTCTGAAGCATCAATTTGGTTCCATTGGTCTATGTGTCTATCTTTGTGTCAGGACATGCTGTTTTTACCACTGTAGCTAGGCAATATGAATTAAAGTCTGGAAGTGAGTTTCTCCAACTTCATTTTCCTTCTCAAGATGTTTCAGGCTATTCAGGGCCCCCTACCCTTCCAAATAAATTTGATAATTGTATTTTTCATTTGTTTAAAAAATGCTAGGGGGATTTTATTGGGATTACATTGTATCTTGGGGAGAATTGATATCTTAATGATATTTAGTCTTCTAATCCATGAGCAAGGAATATTCTTCCAATTAGTTAGGTCTTTATTTAATTTCTTTTAGCAATGCTCTGTAGTTTTCTTAATACAAGCACTTTACATCCCGGGTTAAGTTTATTCCTAAATATGTTTTTTTGACATGCAAAATAGACTTTTTAAAAAGTTTAATTTAAAAAGGTTGTTTTTATTAAAAAAAAATACTTTAGATTGCATAAGTGTTACATAAAAAATGTAGGGGGGAAACAGATGTGGCTCAAGTGATTGACCTCCCGCCTATCACATGGGAGTTCCGTGGCTCAGTTCCAAGTATCTCCTAAAGAAGACAGAAAGCTGGAGCAATGGGTAGGCACAGCAAGCTGACACAATATGATGCAACAAGAGACACAAGAAAGAAAACATAATGAGAGAGAAAATGAAGCAGAGAGCAGAGGTTCCCAATGCCTCCTAAAGAGGACGAGCAAGACAGCAAGCAGATGCGATGGGCAGGTGAGGCAAGCTGATGCAACAAGATGGTGCAACAAGAGACACAGGAGGGAAAACATAATGAGAGACACAGCAAAGCAGGGAAAGAAGGTGGCTCAAGCAATTAGGTGCCTCCCTCCCACTTTGGAGGTCTCAGATTGAGTTTCCGGTGCCTCCTAAAGAAACAAAGAAGACAAACAGACACAACAAGTGTAAACAATGAGGGGGTGGGGAGCAATAAATAAATAAAATAAATCTTTAAAAAATATAGAGGATTGCCATATGCCCCACTCCCTACCCCTCCCACACTTTTCCACATTAACAACATCCCTCATTAGTCTGGTACATTTGTTACAATTGATGAAAACATGTTGGAGCATTGCCACTAAGTGGTGATGATAGTTTACATTTAGTTTACACTCTACCCCACATAATTTTGTAAGTTATGAAAAAATATATAATGGCCTGTATCCATCATTGCAACGTCATTCAGGACAATTCCAATATCCCAGAAATGCCCCCATATTACACTTGCTATTCCCTCTCTCTCCCTTCAGAACCTCCGGTGGCCACTACCTCCACATCAATTAATAAAAGCTCTTCCATTGCTAGAATAACAATAAGTCAATAGTAGAATAACTGTAAGTCTACTCTAGTCCATCATTCATTCCCCAATCCTGAAGATTCTGGATGGTGATGCCCATTCTGCCTCTAAATGAGAAGCGGTTTAGATCCCATGAGGCCAATGGATGGGACTATCTTGCTTGCAGTTGTAGACTCTCTCTGTTCCTTGGGACAGGCATTGTCCATCATCATCTCCTCAATAGTTGTATTGGGTGAGTCCAGTGAACTGGAGAGTAGGTGTTGCAACTCTGTTGAGATTCAAGGCCCACCTGGCACATGGACAGCCCAAAGATTCAAGTCTCTTGGACATACACCTATTAACTCTAGTACTAACTATAGGTTCAAATAGAAGGGGAAGACGAGCCATGTGTAGGAAAACCACAGATGAGTCCAAATCCGTCACACTGGGAAGCATAAATTCCAAAGTAGGGCCCACTAGTGGGGTGCCAAACTCCTGAGCTGTCTGCCCTGCCTATAGTGTCTGGATGTCTCTAGAGCCCTCAGGAGCCCTGCTATTTGAGGCAATATTTACAGTGACAGTTAATGATATCCTGCTGATACATACATAATGTAACCTCTGGACTGACCTCCCAACTCACTTTGAAGTCTCTTAACCATAAAATTGCATTCGTATTTACCATTTCGCCCTTTTGGTCAAGGTCTTTTTCCAGTTGCATTGCTAGTTGACACTTGATAACAGTTCCTCAGCACCAGGGAGGCTCATCCCTGGGAATCATGTCCCATGCGGGGGAAAGTTATGCATTTATATGCTGAGTTTGGCTTAGAGAGAGGCCACTTTTGAGCAACAAGGAGGTTTTCAGAAGGTAACTTTTAAGCATCATATAATACTAGACTAAGTTTCAATTTCAAAAGAAAAGGTTCATAAGTACAGTTATCAATATTAAGGGCCCATTGCAATGGTCCTCCTCCTTCACTAGGCACTGACCCTGTACTCAGGGGATTCTTGCTGTCCCATTAGAGAATGTGGCAGCTCCCCAGGATGGGAATTTGATATTCTTTCGGTTAGTGAGTGGATCTCCCCCCTCTGTGACAATGCCCCGTGAACAACTGAACACATTCGTATGATTTAGTGGTATGCCCCACATGAACCTCCTACCATGCATCCCCCCATTACTGACACCACACACCAATGAACCCCTCCTGCTCCAGTTGTGACCCTTCTGTGATCCATAACTTCAATAATGAAACCAACAAAATAACCATATAAAATGAATAAGAAGATGAAATAATAGTGGTAGTTTAAAAAATAACAAAATCCAAAATATTGAAAAATTTGAAATAATAAAAGAAATATTTTTTGACATTGTGTCTTTCATCACTTTAAGATCTGTTGTCTTTTATGTAAAGTAACATGTTATTCCATATATTCTCCTAGCATCTTTTTTTTTTTTTTTTTTCATTTTATCTTCAGAGAAGCTTTAGGTTAAAAGTCTCCTACAGAGTATAGGGAATTTTCAAATACCCAACATCCTCCCACTTTTGCCCTCTCCCCTATTAATAACATTTTACAAGGGGATGGTACATTTGTTACAACTGATGTACAAATGTGAAGTATTGCTACTAACCATGGTCAATGATTTACATTATGGTTTACATTTTGGACTGTACACTTTTATAAATTTTGATGAAATAAAAAATGGCCTGTATACATTATTGCAAGATCTAGCACAACATTTCTAATGCTCTATGTTCCATCTATTCTATTCTTCCCTCTCCCTCCCCTTGGGATTTATGGTAACCAGTAAGTTTCACTTTTTGAAGAATAAGATTCATAGTTACTTGCAACACTATTGAGGGTTTGACATATTAGCCTGTTTCCTTTTACTAGGAACTGCCTATGTTCTCGAAAGACTCTTGCCCCTCTATTTGAGAACATAGCAGGACTCCCCAAGATGGGAGTTTAATATTTTCTTGTTTATTGTGTGGGTCTCCACCCACTGATATAACACACAATGAGATGAACACTTACATATTCCATAGAATCCTGCTACTGGTGTGCCCTGTCCTGTATGCCCCCCACATCCAATACCCTACACGAGTAACCCTCCCCTGCCATATTTGCCAAAAAAACATTCCCAACATCATAATTTTAACCTCAGACCTGCAAATCTCCAGAGTTCACCTGATCCTTCCCCCAACCTCTGCCCAGTTCCATGTATAGTCAAACCCAACCCCTCACTGTACCACCTTCACAGACCAGCACCATCAAAGTCAATAGCATCACTGCACCCACCATGCTCTTCCACTGCACAATTACACCCTTCCACCTTATAATAGACTTTGCCCATATGGGCATTTGCTCACAACCCTCTACTCCCTTTCTGTCTCCTGTAAACCTGTCTTCCAGACTCTAGCTCTGTGAATCTGCTCAATTTGTTTAATGCATATCACTGAGGTCATGTAATATTTGTCCTTCAGTGCCTGGCTTGTTTCACTCAGCATAAGGTCTTCAGGATTCATCCATGTTATCCCGTATGTTAATACTGCTTTCCTTCTCACAGCTGAGTAATATTCCATTGTATGTATATACCACGGTTTCTTTACCCATTCATCTGTTGATGGACATTTGAGTTGTTTCTAACTATTGGCAATAGTGAATAATGCCGCTAGGAATATTGGTGTGCATATATCTGTTTGTGTTCCTGTTTTCAATACTTCTGGAGATATCAACAGCAGTGTGATTGCTGGATCATATGGCAGTTCTATAGCTAGCTTGCTGAAGAACCTCAAAACTGTACTACACAATGGCTGCACTATTCTACATTCTCACCAGCAGAGGATGAGGGTTGCCTTACTTCCACATCCTCTCCAACACTTGTTGTCCTGTTCTTTTAATAGCCAGCAGTCTAACAGGTGTAAGATGATATCTCATTGTAGTTTTGATTTTAATTTCCCTAATAGCTAGTGGTGTTGTGCATCTTTTCATTTGCTTTTTAGACATTTGTGTTTCTACTCTGGATAAGTGCCTATTCAAATCACTTGCCCATTTTTTAAATGGGTTGTTTGTCTTTTTATTTTGAGATGTACGATTTCTTTATATATGCTGGATATTTAGGCCCCTGTTGGATAGATGGTTCCCAAATATTTTCTCCCATTGTGTCAGCTGCCTTTTCACTTTCTTGACAAACTCCTTTGAGATGCAAAAGTTTTAATTTTCAGGAGGTCCCATTTATCTATTTTTTCTTTCATTGCTCATGCTTTGGGTGTAAAGTTCATGAAACCATTCCTGATACAAGATCCTGTAGATGCTTCCCTACATTATCTCCCACGATCTCTATGGTCTTGGCTCTTATATTTAGATCTTTGATCCATCTTGAGTTAATTATTGTATAAGATGTGAGATGGTGTTCCTCTCTCATATTTTTGGATATAGATATCCAGTTCTCCAAGCACCATTTGTTGAAGAGGCCATTCTCTCTCAGTTGAGTGGGCTAGGTGGCCTTGTTGAATATCACTTGAACATATATGCGAGCAGCTATATCAGAACTCTCAGGTCTGTTCCATTGGTCATTATGTTTATTCTTTTGCTAATACAATGCAGTTTTGACCACTGTAGCTTTGTAGTATGACTTAAAGTCAGGTAGTGTGATTTCCTTGATTTCATATTTCTTTTTCAATATGTTTGGCTCTTCAGAGCCCCTTACCCTTCCAAATAAATTTTACAGTTAGCTTTTCCAATTCAGTAAAAAAGGCTGTAATAAATAATATTGGGATTGTGTTAAATATGTAAATCATTTTGGGTAGGACAGACATCTTAATGATGTTTAGTCTCCTTATCCATGAACAGGGAATATTCTTCCATTTATTTAGGTTTTTTTTTTTTATTTCCTTTAACAGTGTTGTGTAGTTTTCTGCATACAAGTCCTTCACATCTTAAATTTATTCCTAAGTATTTGATTCTTTTATTTGCTATTGTAAATGGGATTTTTTCTTGTTTTCTTCCTCAGATTGCTCATTATTGGTGTACAGAAATGTTTCTGATTTTTGTACAATAATCTTATAACCTGCCACTTTACTGGACTCATTCATAAGCTCTAGAAGCTTTGTTGTGGATTTCTCAGGGCTTTCTATGTATAGGATTGTGGCATCTGTAAATAGTGAAATTTTTTACTTCATCCTTTCTGATTTGGATCTTTTCCTTGCCTAAGTAATTAAGCAAGTACTTCTAACACAATGCTAAATAAGAGTGGTGACAGTCGGCATCCTTGTCTTGTTTCAGATCTTAGAGGGAAAGCTTTTAGGATTTCACCATTGAATATGATGTTAGCTGTGGGTTTTTCATATATATCCTTTATCATGTTGAGGAAGTTTCCTTCTATTCCTATATTTTGAAGTGTTTTTATCATGAAGTTTGCTATATTTTTTCGAATGCTTTTTCTGCATCTATAGAGATGATCATGTGATTTTTTTCTTTCAACTTGTTAATGTGGCATATTACATTGATTGATTTTCTTATGTTGAACCATCCTTGCATACCAGGGAGGAAACCCTCTTGGTCATGATGTATAATTCATTTGATGTGTTGTTGAATAAGATTACCAATACTTTGTTGATGATTTTAGCATCTAGGTTCATTAGAGAGACTGGTCTATGGTTTTCCTTTCTTGTGGTGTCTTTGTGTGGCTTTGGTATTAGGGTGATGTTGGCATCCTAGAGTGAGTAAGGCAATGTTCCATCCACTTCTATTTTTTGGAAAAGTTTAAGCAGGATTGGTGTTAGATCTTTCCAGAATGTTTGGTAGAATTCAACTGTGAAATCATCTGGTCCTGGGCTCTTCTTAGTTTTGAGGTTTTTGATAACTAATTCAATCTTATTACTTGTGATTGCTCTATGGTGTTTATCATTTTCTTCTTTCATCAATTTAGGCTGCTTGTGTGTTTCTAGGAATTTGTCCATTTCCTCTGAGTTACCCATATTGTTGGCATACAATTTTTCAAAGTACCCTCTTATGATAGTCTTTATTTCCCTGGGTGAGTGGTGATATCTGCTTCCACATTTCTTATTTTATGTATTTGCATCTTCTCTCTTTTTTCTGTTAGTCTACCTAAGGTTTTTCAATTTTATTAATCTCAAAGAATCAGCTTTTGGTTTTGTTTATTTATTTTTTTTTTTTAGTGCTTTGTTATTTTCAATTTCATTTAGCTCTGCTCTCATCTTTTCTATTTTTTTCTTTCTAATTCCTTTGGTGTTAGTTTGCTATTCTTTTTCTAATTCGTCCAGTGTGCAGTTCAGTCTTTGGTTTTAGCTGTTTATTCTTTTTTAATATAGGCATTTATGGGTATGAATTTCTCTCTCAGCACTGCTTTTGTTGCATCCCATAGGTTTTGATATGTTGTGTTGTCAATTTCATTTGTTTCACGGTAGTTACTGATATCTTTTGCAATTTCCTCTTTGACTCACTGATTGTCTAAGAGTGTGTTATTTAACTTCCATATCTTTCTGCCTCTTCTGGTTCTCTGTCCCTTAATGATTTCCAGCCTCATTTGTTGTGTACAGAGAAATTAATTCATATGGTTTCAATCTTTCTGAATTCACTGAGAGTTGTTCTGGGCCTAGCATGTGGTCTATCCTGGAGAATAATCCATGTGCACTTGAGAAGGTTGCATATCCTACTATATTTGGGTGTAATGTTCTATATATGTCTATTAGTTTCAGGTCCTCTAATGCATTCTTAAAGGTCTTCATTGATTTTCTGTCAAGATATTCTGTCTAATGGTGATAATGGTGTTTAAAAATCCCCCAGTATAATTATAGAGTCATCTATTCCTCTACTTAGTTTTTCTAATGTTTGCCTCATGTATTTTGAGGTGCCCTGGTTAGGTGTATAAATGTATATGATTGTTCCTTCTTCTTGATAGATTACCCCTTTTATTAATATATAGTGGGCTTTTTTTGTCTACAGTTTTGCAATTAAAGTCTATTTTGTCTGATATTTTTATAGCTACTCCAGTCCTTTTTTGGTTGTTGTTTGCATGTAAAATTACTTTCCAACTGGGGAAACCAGATGTGGCTCAGGTGACTGAGCTCCTGCCTACCACATGGGAGGTCCATGATTTGGTTCCCAGTTCCTCATAAAGAAGATAGCAAGCTGGCATGACAGGCAGGCACGGCAAGCTGACACAAAAAAATGATGCAACAAGAAACACAAGAAGAAAAACACAGTGAGAGACACAACAAAGCAGGGAGCAGAGGCTCCTGGTGCCTCCTAAAGAAAATGAACCAGACCGCGTATTGACCTGATGGGCAGGAACAACAAGATGACACAACAAGGGACACAAGGAGAAAAAGCAATGAGAGTCACAGCAAAGCAGGAAATGGAGGTGGCTCTAGTGATTAGGCACCTCCCTCCCACTTCAGAGGTCCTGGATTCAGTGCCTGGTGCCTCCTAATGACACAGCTCACAGCAAAGTGCAAACAATGAGGGAGTGGGGGGAAATAAGTAAATAATTAAATAAAATAAATCTTGAAAAAAATTGTTTTCCAACCATTCACTTTCAGGCTTCTTGTGTCCCTGGGTTTAAGGTGAGTTTCTTGTAGACAGCATATGGATGGGTCATATTTCCTTATCCATTTTGCCAATCTGTGTCCTTTGATTGGACAGTTTAATCCATTAACATTCAATGTTATTACTGTTGAGGAATTACTTATATTAACCATATTTTCCTTAGGTTTATGTGTGCCCTATGTTGTTTTCATTTTTCTTTTTATCATTTTAGTTATTCTTACATTCTCCTCCAACTCTCTCTCTCCTGTTTTTTCCTTTCAATCTGCAGAACTCCCTTTAGTATTTCTTCAAGGGAAGGTTACTTATTGAAAAACTCTCTTATTTTCTGTTTATCTGTGAATATTTTGAATTTTCCCTCATTTTTGAATGCTAGTTTTGCTGGATAGAGAATTCTTGGCTGGAAGTTTTTTCTTTTTTTTCTTTTAGCACCCTAACTATGTCATACCACTGCCTTCTTTCGTCCGTGATTTCAGGTGACAAATCAGCACTTAATCCTACAGAGCTTCCCTTGTATGCGATGAATCTCTTTTCTCTTGCTGCTTTCAGTATTCTCTCTTTGTCTTGAGCATTAGACAATTTGACAAGTATTTGTCTTGTGGTTGGCCTGTTAGGATTTATACTGTTTGGGGTGTGCTGTGCTTTCTGGACATGTACGTCCATGCCCCTCAAAAGAGTTGGGAAATTTGCAGCCATTATTTCCTTTAAGACTCCTTCTGCCCCCTTTTCCTTCTTTTCTCCCTCTAGGATGCTTATAATGTGTATGTACATTTGTGCATTTTGTGGTGTCATTCAAAACTCTAAGTCCCTGCTGGATTTTTTCTATCTTTTTATCTATATGTTCTACTATCTGTCTGATTTCAAATGTACTGTTTTCCACATTACTGATCCTTTCTTCTGCCTATTCAAATCTGCTGTTATGTGCTTCCAGTGTAATTTTGATTTCTTGCATTGTGCCATTCATCACCATCATATCTGCTATCTTTTTATGTACATTTACAATTTATTCAGAATGTTCTTCCAGTGTTTTCTTAATATCTTTAATCTCTTACTTCACTTCATTAAGTTGATTCTTGATATTTATTTGGACATCTCTGATTAGTTCTATGTTCTGTATCTCCTTCTGTTTTTTTAGTTTGTTCATTAGACTGGACCTTGTCTTCCAGTTTCTTAGTATGGCTTATAGTTTTTTCTTGGTGTTTAGGTATCTGTTTATCTTGATGGACTTATTTGGTTGGTTAGTGTCTCTTTTTACTCTAGAGTTTTATTTTTTTGTTGTTTTTATATGTGTGGTAAGGTTTTACTTTTACACTTTGTTCCTCTTATTCTATTCCCTTGCTCTTGTCTGTGTTCCCTTAAAAAAAAATTAGGACCAAAGAAAAGGTAAGAGATAAGAAGATAAAAGAATAATAATAATAATAATTTTAAAAGGGTAGAGGAGGAACCGTACAAAACCTAGGAAAATAAGTAATTAACATTAGCAAAAAATCATAAGCAGTACAAAAGAATAAGTATAAAAAAGTCATATAGAAAAAATGAATCAAGAATCAAGATAGAGAAAAATATATACAATGAATCAAAAGGCCAGAATTATGAGAAGAAAGGAAAAGAGAAATAAAAAAGTAAAAAGTAAAAAAGAAAGACAATAATAAAAAAGAAAGAGAGAAAAAAAAATTGAAGACCAAACCAAAAAAGGTGGAATGAAAACCGAAGATAGAAAAATGGAGGAAAGAAAAGAAATAACATAGGTAGAAAAAATAGGTTAAAAAAAAAGGAAACAAAGAAAGGGGAAACACAACAAACAAGAAACAAAACTGCAGAAACTAAAAACAAAACAAAATAAAACAAAAAACAGCCTTCCCTCTTAGGCCCCTAAGGAGCTTCTCAGGCTGCCAGTGTTCATCAATCAATCAATCACCCTGCAGCCTGCCCTATGCAGGTAATGTACCAGGTTTTAGTGAATAAAATAAGGGGAAAAGAAGAGAAAATAAGGAAAAAAGGAACCTCTAAAAAATAAAAATAACAGATCCAAGAAAACCTAAAATAAAACAAAAAAAGTCTATATGTTCCCTGTCATAATATATCAGCTCAGTACCTGATAACCCAATGAATCACACTTTTGATCACTTCTATAAGGAGACCCAGGAAATGAACCAGGGACCTACTATATGCAATGGGGGAATTCCTCCACTAAGCTAAACTGATACCACAAGTTAATTAGGCTTCAGAAAGCTTATCTGACTCTATTTGCCCCCTTTCCTTCAGGCATGTTAGTCTTCTACAGCTTGCCAGAGCATTGCTGATTAGGTGCCTGTCTCAGTTTCCTCTCTAATCTAGTTCCTCTCTCTCCCAGGGAGGCTGGGTGTGACAACCTGCTTGAGCATATCTCCCCTCTCCTCTCTCCACCAGGTCAAGTCCCTTCTGAGGTTCAAAGGGGGCTCAGCTGGTCAAACTCACTACAATGAAACCACTCTCCACCCTCCATCAGATCCCTCTTCCTACCAAGGAATGCTTCCTCCCACTCCACTGACAGTAGGGAGCCAGGGGCTTTTCTGAGGCTACTTGCCCTGAGTGCAAGGTTTATGTGCCATTTCCAGCCACAGGGGTGAACAACTCATTGTTTTCCTTTGACTTCTTTATCTTTCCAGTACTCTCCAGAATGACTCAGCACCTTTCCATTCTATATAGATCCAAAACAGCTCCATTGGATAGGTCCTTGCCTTTTCTCTACTCTTCTTTTGTTTGAGAGTCAGATTCTACCTATCTACTTTGATGTAATTTTCCCAGAAGTCTTTTCCTAAATATTTTATTTTTTTAGTTACTATTATAAATGGAATTTTTTCCTGACTTCCTTCTCAGATTGCACATTACTAGTATATAGAAACACCGCTGATTTTTGTGCATTGCTCTTGTATCCTGATACTATTGAAATAATTTATTAGCTTTAGCAGCTTTATTGTAAATTTTGGGGGGCTTTCTAGGTATAGGATTATATCATCTGTGAATAACAAAAGTTTTATTTCTTTCTTCCCAATTTGGATACTTTTTATTTCTTTTCCTTGCCTGATTGTTCTAGCTGGAACCTCTAGCACTATATTGAACAACAGTGATAACAATGGACATCTTTGTCTTGTTCCTGATCTCAACAGGAAAGCTTTCAGTCTTTTACCATTGAGTACAGTGTTACCTGTGGATTGAGATCTGCTTTGTGATCCAGCATATGCTTTACTCTGGAGAAAGATCCATGAGTACTTGAGAAGAATGTATATCCTGCTGTTTGGGGTGCAATGTTCTGTATATGTCTATTAGGTTTAGTACATTATCATATTATTCAAGCTCTCTGTTTCTTTATTGATCTTCTTTCCAGATGTTCTATCCAATGCTAAGATTGGTGCATTGAAGTCTCCAAATCTTATTGTAGAGATATCTGTTTCTCCCTTCAGTTTGCCAGTGTTTGCTTCAGTAATTTGAGGCATCCTGGTTAGGTGCATATACATTTAGGATTGTTATTTCTTTGTGGTGAATTGCTCCTTTTCTTAATATATGATGTCCTTCCTTTTCTCTAATAGCAGTTTTGCTTTTAAAGTCTTTTTCATCTGATATATGTATAGCTACTTTTCTTTCTTTCTTTCTTTCTTTGGTTACTGCAAATGTGGAATATCATTTCCAAACTTTCACTTTCAATCTGTTGGTGTCCTTGTGTCTAAGGTGAGTCTCTTGTAGAGAGCATATAGATGACTTATATTTTCTTACCCATTCTGCCAGTTTTTGTCTTTTGATTGGGGCATTTAATCCATTAACATTCAATATTACTGTAAAAGCAGTTCTTAGTTCACCCATTTTGACCTTTGGGTTTTATCTGTCACATTTTATTTTCACCACTCTTTTTGTACTTTTAGTTACTTTTACTGATATAATCTTCATTTCTAGATTGTCTTCCAAACCTCCCTTTTCTGTCTTTTCTTTTCAGGCTGTAGCACTCCCTTTAGTATTTCCTTCAAAGCCAGTTTCTTGGTTACACACTCAGTTTCTGTTTATCTGTGAACTTTCTAGCTCACACTCACTTTTAAAAGACAATCTTGCCAAATGTAAGGTTCTTGGATGGCAGTTTTTCTATTTTAGTATCTTAAATATATCATACCACTGCCTTCTTGCCTCCAGGGTTTCTGGTGAGAAATCAGCACTTATTCTTATTGGATATCCCTTGTATGTTAGGCATTGCTTTACTCTTGCTGCTCTCAGAATTCTCTTTTTCTTTGGCATTAGGCATTCTAATTAGTGTGTGTCTTGGAGTTGGTCTATCTGAATTTATTCTGATGGGAGTACATTGTTCTACTTGGACACAGATATCTATATCCTTCAATAGTGTTATGAAATTTTCTACCATTATTTCTTCAAATATTCCTTCTATCCCTTTTCCCTTCTCTTCCCCTTCTCGGACACCCATGACACATATGTTTGCATTTTTCTTGCCATCATTTAGTTCCCTGTGACCCTGTTTTCCATTCTTCTCTTCATCTGTTCTTTTGTATGTTTGCTTTCAGAGGCCATGTCTTCAAGCTCACTGATCCTTTCTTCTATCTCCTCACAATTGCTGTTATATGCCTCTGTATTAGTCAGCCAAAGGGGTGCTAATGTGAAATACCAAAAATGGGTTGGTCTCTACAAAGGGTATTTATTTGGGGTAGAAGTCCATAGATACCAGGCCATAACGCGTTACGTTTCTTCTCTCACCACAGTCCGTTACCACGTGTTAGAGCAAGACAGCTCCCGGCATTTGCCAGGGTTCAGGCTTCTGGGGTTCCTCTCTTCCCGGGGCTGCATTTCTCTCCAGGCTTAGCTCCTGTTTCCTCCACAAGGTCAGCTGTAGACAATCAGGTGAACGATTTGCTTCCATTCTCCTGGGGCCTTCTTTCCAACATCAAAACTGCTTCTCAAAAAGACTGCTTCTTCTGTCCTTTGCCTTGCCTTTTATATTCGATTCCCCACCCACCAAAGGGGTGGGGCTCAATGCCCTACTGATGTGGCCCAGTCAATGCCCTAATCATAACCTAATCATGCCCAGATTAACAGATCAGTTTACAAGCATGATCCAATTATATTTTTGGAATTCATAATTACATCAAATTGGCCAACGGCCACAGCTTCCAATGTATTTTTAATTATATTTCTTGTGCTTTTTGTTCCCATAAGATCTGCTACTTTTCTATGTATGCTTTCAAATTCTTTGTGCTCACCCAGTGTCTGCTTAATATCCTTAATCTTTTTAGCCATTTCATTTAATTTATTAAAGAGATTTGTTTGAACAGCTATTATTATTTGCCTCAACTCCTTAATGTCATCTGGAGACATATCTTATTCCATTGACTGAGCCATATCTTCATGTTTCTTGATATGGTTTGTAAATTTTGTTGGTGTCTTGGCATCTGGCTTACTAGATGTATTTATTATGGGTGCAGTTTCTCTCTTTAGTTTAGGGATTTCTTGCTCTTTCTCCCTTGCTGGTTGTGCAGTAGGAGTTTAGGATGTAGTTGGTACTCTAAGCTGGAGAGGCTGAAGCTGCTTGTATTGCCCCAGGAAATGACATAACTTCTCCCACTTTTCTTCTCTGCCAGGCATTGGGAAGCCACAGCCATATATAATAATGCAGGTCATGCAGGCCAAGACTGTTTGTAGTTGCTCAGAGAGACTGATGAAACTTCATGCCCCTTCCACTCCTTCCTGGGGTGGGGATGGAGCTACAGGTTTAGGCAGAAATCTATGCCATGCACATCCAAAATGACCACAACTGTCCATGTAGACTGACATAACATCAGCCCCCCTTGTCCCTTGACAGGAGTGGGTATGGACCTTCTGGAATGCCCAACAATCTAATCTGTTTGGGCTAAACGCACCTGCAGTTGCTCTGAGAAGCTGAAGGAGTATTGTACTTTATGCACTTTAGGGGTTGGGGTTGGAACTACAGGTGCCCATCAGCTCAGTCTTTGTAGACTGAAAATGCCTGCTGTTGCCCTGAGAGGCTGGTGGAAGGGTGGAGATGGAATCAAAGGTTCTCAACAAACCAGTTTTTGTGGGCTGAAAGTGCCTGCAGTTGCCCAGAAAGGCAGAGGAAATACAGCTCCTCTCCTACTCTACTGGGATGTGGGAATGGAGACCCAGGTGTTTGACTATCCAGTGTGTGCTGGCTGAAAGTGCCTGCAGTTGCCTGGAGAGGCTGTTGCAGGTCCCTCCAGCTTCCTCCCTGCTGGAGGTGGGGCTGGAGCCTATGCTAAGGCTGCAATCTGATCTGGGTAGAAAGTGGTCAGTTCCTACCATCATTGTGATTTTCAATCAGCCCCGTTTCCCCTCATGCCAGCAGCAGAGTTAAAATGGCTGCTACCAACCTCTTTCTGACTTGGACATGTTCAAACTTTAGTTCTTCTTAAGACTGTACTTTAGCCAGCCAAGTTTACTAATCAGTAGCTGATGTCAGTGGCCAACCATCTCTTCCTACATTATTTTTGGGAAATGCAGTTTCAAACTCCAGCCACAGACTAGCTCCCAAGGCAGCTAGGATGGGCACTGGCCTCTTCAGTCTGGAGTGCTTTACTAATGAATCTTCATTGCAGATGTGCAGTCTACTTCCATTGTCTCAAGAATGTTGCAAGATACTTTTCTGGTTTCCTGGACCCCCCAAACAGGTACTTTAGATAGCTCTTTTTATATTACTAACTACCCTATAGGATGAGTTGATTCTTGGAACACCTTACTCAGCCACCAACTTGAGCCCATCTTCCTGTATCTTATAGGTTTTGCATACAACATAGGTTGTGTTCTTATTTTCATTTTTCTTGAGATATTTATTGATTTCACTTACAATTTCTTCTTTGATCCACAGATGATTTAACTAACTGTTGTTTAATCTCTATGTATTTTTAAATTTTCCCTTTTTCCATCCATTATGGATTTCCAGCTTTATTCCATTATAATCAAAGAAAGTGCTTTGTATAATTTCAATCTTAATAAATTTATTGATATCTGTCTTGTGACTCAACATATGGTCTATCCTGGAGAAGGATTCATTAGTACTTGAAAAGAATGCATGTCTTGATGATTGGGGGTGTAATGCTCTAAAAGTGTTTGTTAGGTCCAGCTCATTTATCATTTTATTAAAGCTCTTTGTTTCCTTATATATCCTCCGTCTAGATGTTTTATCCAATGATGAGTGTGCTGTACTGAAGTCTCCAACTATTATTGTTGATACATCTGTTTCTCCCTTCAGTTATACCAGTGTGTGCCTCATGTATCTTGGGGCGCTCAGGTTAGGTACATAAATACTTATTATAGTTATTTATTCTTGGTGAATTGCCTCTTTTATTAATACATAATGACATTCTTCATCTCTTTTAACAGTTTGCACTTAAAATTTATTTTGTCAATATTAGCTTCACTACTTCATATGTATGTATGTATATATATATATACATACATACTTCCTGTTTCATATATATATATATATATATATATATATATATGCTTTGCCTGGAAAATATTTTCCAACCTTTCACTATCAACCTGATTGTGTCCTTATATCTGAGATGAGTCTCTTGTAGCTAGAATATAGATGGCTTATTTTTTTAAAAATTCATTTTGTTGGTTTGTGTCTTTTGACAGGGGTGTTCACTCCATTAACGCTCATTGTTACGACTTTAAAGGGTTTTTTTCACCTCCTCCATTTTATTCTTTGCATTTCTATGGTCATGTCTTACTATTGTATGTCTTTTTACCCTTAAGCTACCCTTACTAATAATCTTAATTTATACACTCTTCTCCAAGAGTCTCAACCTTGTCTTTTCTTTTCAGGCCACAGGACTCTCTTTAGTATCTCTTATAAATCCATTTAAAAAAATATATTCTCTCAGTTTTTGTTTGTCTGTGGAGACTTTAAACTCACCTTCATTTTTGATGGACAGTTTTGCTGGATAAAGAATTCTTGGCTGTCATTTTTTCTCTTTCAGTACCTTAAATGCATCATACCACTGCCTTCTCACCTCCATGGTTTCTGATGAGAGATTGGCCCTTAGTCTTATAGAGCTTCCCTTGTATGTGATGCTTTGATTTATCTTGCTGCTTTCAGAATCATCTCTTTTTCTCTGGCATTTGTCATACTGAATACTAGGCATCTTGGAGTAGTTCTCTTTGGATTTATTCTCTTTGGTGTGCATTGTTCCTCTTGGATATTGTCATTTATAAAGGTTTGGAATTTTGGGTCATTATTTCCTCAAATATTCTTTCTGCCCCCTTTCCATTTTTCTATCTCTGTCTGGGACAATTATAACACAAAAGTTTTTGTGTTTTATGTTGTCCTTCAGTTCTCTGAGATGCTTTTCCATTTTTTTCCATTCCTTTTCCTGTATGTTCTCCTGTCTTTGCAAATTCAGATGTTTAGCCCTAAATTTCACTTATTCATCCTTCTGCAATTTCAAATCTGCTCTTATAAGTCTCTTGTGTGTTTTTCATCTCATCCATCGTGTTTTTCATTCTCAAAAATTCTGTTACTTTTCTTTGCAAGCTTTCAAGTTGTTCTTTATGCTCACCCATTGTCTCCTCAATATCCTTTATCTCTTTAACCATATTTTCCTTCAACTCCTTGAATAGATTTAAGAGATTTGTGAGATTATCATTGATCAGTTCTCTTAAATCCCATGTCTGATCAGGATTTTTGGTTTGTTTCTTTGGCTGACTCATTGCTTTCTCTTTCTTATATAGCTTGCTGGAGCTCCAGTGGTGCAATTGGTTAGCACACGGTATTTATATAGCTTGTAATTTTTTGCTGATGTCTAGGTCTCTGTTTATGCTGGTGAATTTACTCTCTTGCTTAGTGGTTTTGTTTCACAGTTCTCCTTTGATTTTTGGTTAAAATTATTCTAAGTCTTTAAAATGGACCAGCTTAAATTATCAAAATATGCCTTGCATTCACTAATGGGGAACAGATCAGATCCAAGTGGGTTGAAAACAGGAGACCCCAAAGTGTTTTTTCTTCCTGCAATTTCCTGACCTGCCTAAAGATGGTGTTATTCAGTGAATCTTTCTAAAGAGAAGTCTCGTATTTCATTGGTCAAAGAAAATCAGCAGCCAGGTCTCATGTTGATAAAGCAGAAAAACTAATCCTCCATTTATGAACCAGGAGAAAGGAGCCAGTCAGAATGTGTGATAAGAAGGGGCTGAAAATATTTTGAGCAAGAAGTACATGCACACACAAACCTGCCTCTAATCATGGGCAAAAATCAAAATTGAAAATATACAGTATGTGTTTTATTTTCATTAAACAAATTAATATTGCTTTAATAAATAAATATTAATTTTAAAACTATTTATTTATCCACACGCATAAAGTACCACTAACCAGATATATTTATTTGTACGATAATCAATTTTTATGTAATAATAGTTGAAAAGTCTTGCGTAAAAATAAATTGATGTTTTCACTTGTACTCCAGTCTAAAAACAAATAATTAAAACTTTCAGTCAAACAGAGTAGAACCAGCTTCAGCAGCCTGATGAATCAGTACAAATTATGAAGACACTTCCAGGTTTGAGGGTTGTAACAATAATATTATTAAAATATAAGTGTGGCCTGTAAATTAACATCTAAGTGAATTTATAAATCCTATCCTCTCTGTTCATTCATATTTGAAAACATCTTATCATTTTGCATTTGTTAAATCACTCTGAATAAAGAGTAGGAATTTATCTTCTTAAATGAAAGACATTTTCTACTTTCTCAATTATTTATTACCTTTGAAATAATTTTATCTATTTGTGGAGCTTTTATTCTATTTAATAAAGATAATAACCTTACCTTTTAATAGCAAAAATAAGAATATTTGGTTTTCATGTAAAGCCAGCACAAGTATATTATCTTTACTTGAAAAACATAAAAAGGTAAAAATTTTGGGTATTATGAATGCATGCATATTCTTCAATTAGCCTCAACATGTAAAACATATAGTTTTTACTTATTTTCAGGTACCTTTTATCCATCTTTTATCTTTCGTGGATAGTATAAACCATTAGACTGAAAATAAAACCATTTTTTAGTTCATTTCACAGAAACTTGCAACATTCCATTTGTGTGTGTGATTTCAGGGAATTCTTTACATTTTAGCATTTCTGAACAAAGACACTGTCTAGGTATTCTTGGCAATATTATATAATTTACATTAAAATATGATAACTGAAGTGACAGACAGTGATGTGGGAACAATGGCTATATATACCAAAGGTGCTTAATCAAGTGAAATGAAGCAGAGGAGAAGTGAATATCAGATGTATAAGAAGACACCAGAATTGAGGAAGAAGGCATTAGGTGTTAGTTGGATGGAAAATGAGGTTTTTTGCAAAGGGACTGCATGTGCATGTGTGGCAATAACCAGGCACATTTGCAATAATGAAAGTGGTTTGAAGGAGGCTGAGAGATGAGGGCCAGATCAAGAGGGATCAAAAAGTTGAGATTTATTTTGAGGAAAAGGGCAAGTCATTGAAATGTTTCCTGTACGGGCTACTTTTTGTAATTATCACACTATTAGAAATATGGAAATTGCATTGATAAGGCTACAACAAGAAAAGGGAGACTGGTTAGGAGATACCTGAAATAATCTGAGCACAGGAATCTTTTAGTGAGACTAAGACATTGTCAGTAAGATAGGACAAGACCAAGCAATAAATGCCAATAAAAATTTCCATGTGTTGCTAAAATAGTCACTGATTAGCCCACACTTATATCAGAGAAAACCAACATGTCATGGAACAAGGACTGCATAAAAATATGCCCATAATTGTAAGAACAATTTTATAATGGAAACATGAAATGAGTAGATTTTCTGGTAAAAGCCATTTCAAGTGACTTTAAAAGGGAAATGATTTCCAAATGACCACCTGGGATATTGTAAGCAAATCAGGCCATGTAACAGTAAATGAATGTGTATACATACTCTGTTGGCAAAGGATTTTATCAATATTCCTCAAGCATCAAAATTCTTTACATATTTATTTCAGTGATGTCCCAAATTTTCAGATCATATACTTTATTACTGATAATAATTTTAATTTAGCATCCCAATATATGTTTATTAACTTCAATAAATTATTAACACACACCACCAAACCAAAGGAATATGTATGTATATATATATTTAATAAAATATATTTTATTAATATAGTAAATAAATATAAATATAATATATTTATTAAAATATATTAAACATGGAAAGTTAAGATGTATGGCTAATGTGATATAAAATACTTATAAAATATTTAATTATGTTTTCATTTTTAGTAGTTTCACAGAATTGAACATTAATATTTCTGTTAAGAGGAATTGATAGATTGCTTCATGATTTTTGAAAATCTGGGTTTAACAATTTGTGATACCAATTGAACAGTATTTTCAAAGTTCAATTTATTTTAATATTTGTTCCTAATGATTATCATTGGTTAAAAAAGAAAAATGCTTAACAAAATTTCATATAGAAAAACTAAAGAAAGCATCATTTGCCTCACTTACTAAACCATGATGATATTTTTAAAAATCTCATTTTCCAATTATATACACATTTTTATTGAAATACAGATACAGAGTTTCCATTTTCCCTGATCCTGAACAGTTCTTCCAAATTAAGATGTTCCCTCTTCATATTTTTAAATAAGCTTAAAATTCAGTGAAAATTTTAAATTACAACCTGCTTAGCTTCTAAATCTTGTTTCAGAGTTTTGAAACTGTCAGGTATAGAGGACACATAACATTGTGAGGAATAAAATCACAGAATGATGGAAATGTTTCCAAGCATCTCTTTTTAATCTGCTCTCCCCATAGGAAAATTTTCTTTTGAAAAGCAGTTACTTTCTCCTATGCCATTAAAATGTCACCTTTATATTGAAATGACAGCTTAAGTGTACTGACGCTTTTTGAATATATCTGCTTGGTAGCAAACTACAAACTATCTCAGAAAAGGTCAGCAAATACGAGACATTTAATTTTATCTTTGAAAAAGATGAATGAGTGACTCCTTTTAACACTCAATACCATTGCATTACAAATTATTACATAACCTACTATTAAAAGGTAGTGGTTTTGGTTTCCTGGGCTGCTGAAGCCAATACCATGCAATGGGTTTCTTTAAACAATCAGAATTTATTAGTTCATGGTTTTGAGGCTGTGAGAAATTTCAAATCAAGGAATCATCAAGGTGAAACTTTCCTCACAAAAACTGGCATACTGGGCCTGGTTCCAGTGATCCTTGGTGTGAGCTCCTCTGTTACATGGCAAAGCACATGGCAGCTTCTCTTGGCCTCATCTGTCACTTCCAGATTACGCTGACATTCAGATTCTTGCTTCCAATGACTTTATGTCTTAATTTCATTCTATTTATGAAGGACTCCAGTAACAGGATTAAGACCCATCCTGACCGAGATTGTCCACACCTTGATTAAAGTAACCTCATCACAAGGTGCTACTGTCAATGGGTTCAAACCTACAGGAATGGATTAAGTTTAAGAACTTGTTTTCCTGGGGTACATACAGTTCTAAACCATTACCATAGCATTTCTAAAAAAAATATTTAGCTATACAAGGAACATCTTATAACAAAAAAGCCCCTCAATATGTTATAATATTCTGACAGTGAAAGAATGAGTCTACCATTATCAACTGTTTAGAATTATTCAACCTTCCTTCAGGAATCCTTCAACATTGTGACAAATGACTCAGATATATGGACCAGCTGAGTGTGCCAATGACACTCCATCCATTAAATATTAGTAAAGCTTAATTTATTTCTTGTTTTTGGTAAAGTAAATGTTTTTGGTAAAGTAAAAGTATTTCTTCTTTTTTAATCATATTTTCATACAAGGAGATGTCAAACCAAGGGGCAAAACAATCAATTCACTAATTAACTAACCTTGTTTTATTTAGTATAGGACTCACAATTTTGTTCTGCTCATGACATGGGTCATATCTATCTATCTATATCTATATCTATATCTATATCTATATCTATATCTATATCTATATCTATATCTTTATTATCTATACCTATACCTATATCTATACCTATATTTATATCAATATATCTATCAACTTCCTCCATCGGAAACTACAGTCATATGTAGGGCTTGTAATCCTTTTTTTTTTGGCACATCTTTGATCCCTTTGGTAGTCTGATGGAGACTACATACCTCTTCTTCAAATAATGTTCTTAAATGAAAAGAATAAAAGCCATGTAGTTACAAAGTGAATCAATTACATTGAAATTTAGTTATCAAAATATTTAAAACCAAAATTGATATATAATAATATATGTGATTCTATATAAATGTATTAAATAACAAGATCTAATAGTGTGTCCAATAACTACTAAAGTTTCAAAAAAATAAATGTAAACATATTTTAAGGCTCTTCATTAACTCTAATATTATATGAATATATCTGTATTTTATATTGATCACAAATTCAGATGTTAATACTATTTTAATACAACTGATTTAATAGTTAAATTAAATTAAGCTTAAATTTAATTTAAATTAAATACTACAATAAATTAGATTATTAGATTAAATATTTTTTTTTTCTGAAGTACCAGGGTCTGGGGATTGAACCTCGTATGTGGGAAGCTGGCACTCAACCACTGAGCCACATTGGCTTCCCTGAGTTGGTTTTGCCATTTGTTTTGCTTGTTGTTTGTTTTTGTTTTATCTGGAGGCACCAGGAACAGAACCTGGGACCTCCCATGCAGAGGGTGGGCACTCAACTGCTTGAGCCACATCTGGTACAAAATACATTTTTAATAAAGAATTTAATGTTACTACTAAATTCTTTGGAAAATGGTAAAGTCCCAAAAAACGAATGACTCTGTAGGTGATTCAAGACACAGGACTTTAGAAAGTCTTGGAGATTAACAAACCCTAAGGTGGCATGCAAGTAACTCTTATGTGTAGCACAGAAATATCTAGGATATTTACTAGACAAGGAAGATCTGCCCAAGGCATGCCACTGGTGACTGAATGGATGAATGGTACTATGGATGTCTCAGTGGATAGCCAAAGAACAGTTGGTTCCCACATGTCCTTTTCAAACACCTTAGTGTCATTTAAAGCATTAGAATTCACAAATATATGCTAGAAGAAAGGAAAGAATCCAAGTAAGCAAGAGTTAGATTTCTACAACTACAGCAGTCACTGGGATTCTAAATTTAAATAGTGTTAAAAATAGATTATTTTGTACACTTGTGTTTATAGATCTAGTTTTATAGACAGAGGAGGGAAGGAAGAAAACTTGAATTGATTCTCACCCTAGTACATGTAAG
>JAQZBX010003652.1:47843-64327 GCA_029593785.1 Cabassous unicinctus
AAAAAAAAAAAAAAAATCAGACAAGAATGCATAACAAATCTTTATTTGAAAGCTTTTTTTATTATTATGGATTTGGTAAAAATAGTCACTGGAATGGATAGGGAAAAGCAGTTAAAATCTTATTTGGGGAAATAATCAGAAAGAAAAGAACAGACCAAAACTATTTAGCAGAGGCATAAAATAAGCTTTACTTTTTCCTATTCATGTGTGTCTTTTTTTTTTCCTTAGAGGCTCTTTCCTTGTTCAAAATATGTTACACTATTCTTTGGATTCCTAAACCAGTGCTGAAGTCAGATAACAACACATTTGCAGTCCCTGGAACCACAATGCCCTGCTGTCAGGATTGTAAATGATGCCACTTTTCAACAAAGCATTGGTCCAATTTTGGGATTAAAGGCACGGATTTCAACAGAAAAATATATGAATTTAAAGTTAACCTCATGCTTTTTCTGTGACTTTGTTCTCAGAATACTGTTGTTAGCAAGATTAGAGGTGAAGCTGCTGCTTCTATTTTCCAGTGTAAGTGGAAATCCCACATACTTCATCAGCTTGGTTTGAGGAACTAATAGAATAGAAAACTGCAAATGAATTTAGTCCCTCTATATTGGCTTTCTTCCTAAGAATAATATATGAATGATTGGAAAGTGTAGATGGGTGGGTGAGGGAACTACTACTATGACTAATTAATAGAAAGTTTTTATGTCACCAAAGTTTGAACTGCTGTGGCATCCCATTACTCATTACATCACAGTATATGTTGAGTTTAAGCACAGTGTTAATATATGATTGTAAACAACAAGCTCTATATCTATTGTATTTTATACCTCGCAGCTGTTTCTTTAAGATTTGAAGGAAATTACAATATCTATATATTTTTTTCTTAACATATTGCTTACATTTTTTGGTTGTTGTGATTAATTAATTCCTCTGCAAAGTATGTACCCCAAGGAGAAATGTGTTTTACTGCTAAAGGCTGCATTGGTCTCCTCACTCCAGGAACTGTGTAAGCCAAGAAGACAAGTAAAGGAGAAGACACAGGCTTTATATCATTCTGAGAAATGATGCTTTCTGGGCTCCATGTAACTTGGAGATGATCAAAGAAAAATCAAGTGTGAATCAGAAATGAGAAGATGTTCAGGCTTCCAGCTTTATTGAGCCCTTTTTAATTTAGTTGAAGAAATTGTAATTCTTTAGGTATACATTATTTTTTCTTAATTCATGCGTTCATTTAGTGCTTATTCAATCTCTTGCTGACACTGATTCCTTTTGTAGCTGTTTGAATCTCAAAATGTGAGTGTTCGATTGAAAAGGCAATATTTATTAACTCATTTGGAACACTGACTAAGAATTAGGTGCTTAGTAATTACTTTTGTATCATTTTAGTGATGTGATTTATATCAAGCAGCTAATAACAAAGAACTGTATATATCTATGTGAACTTCTAATTGCAATGAAAAGTTTAACAAATAACTAAGTTATCGGGTATAAGTACCTCCCAGAACTGCCTATTATGTATGTCCAAATAAATTTTATTCATTTTTAAAAGTCTCAGTTCAAACTTGGCTTTAGTGTAACATTTCTTGTCTCCCAGAACTGGATCAGATTTTCCCCTGTAATCTCTCAATATTATCTATTTATTTATGTAAGCAATTGGTTAACTTTGGTCTCCATCTCTACTCTAGTGAATGAGAAATTCAATTATTTTATTTCCTACCATCAAATCACTGTCTTATGGTAGAATACATGACATATGTTAAGGGTTCATTAAGAATTTCTAACATAAAGAATGTTTTTTAAGGAGTTTATAACATAATGGAGGAGGAAGATAAAATGCTATTATAATTTAAAAGTAAGCAGCTCTTTGATTAAAATAAGCACATGATGTATGAGAGAAAAATGATGAAGTTTCTAAGTCCAGTTTTATGGGCAAGTAGGCTTCCAGGAAAGGCTGTGAAGAAAACTTTCTTTTGATTGTATTCCATCCTCTCCAGCTACCTCATATATCCTTGCTCTATTAATTATATTTCTCTGTCTGGTGCATAAATTTATTCAATTTTTTTCATCTTAAAACAATTGTTCTTTTTCAGACCCAACTCCCATTGCAGAAACTAACTTTGGATAGAATATTGACATCTCTTCCACTGTATTAGTTTGCCAAAGGGGTGTCCATTCAAAGTACCAGAGATGCGTTGGCTTTTATAAAGGGGGTTTATTTGTGGTAAAAGCTTGCAGTTCCTTGGCCATGAAAAGTCCAGTTCAGGCAACATAAGAAGTGTTTCCTCACCAAAGTCAGCTGCCGTGTGTTGAAGCAAGATGGCCACTGATCCCTGTCCAGGTTTCAGCCTTCCACTGTGGGCCCAAACTTTCCTTTTGAGCTCTGTCGATGCCTCTTGAGGCTTCATGCTTAAATGATCCTGTAGTCTTCTCTCTCCTGGCATAGGGCTTGTTTGTTCCAGGCCCCTATCAAGTCCACTGTTCTGATCTTTTTCCAATTCCAGCTGTCAGGCAAATAGTTCATCTCTCACCAGAGGCTCAGCTGTTTGAGCCATCTCCTTTCTGTTACATGGCATGATAAAAAATGACAGAGTTCTCTCTCTTCCTGTGTCTGTCTGTCTATGTGAGTCCATTTATAGCCGACCCAGCAAGGGGGTGAGACTCTACCTGAGTCAAGCCTTACTGAGGTTGTTGAAATCAAAGGCCCTTCAACTGAATTTAATACAATCAAAGGGTATCACAACCAGAGTAAAAAATGGGTTTACAAACATAATCTTACTCATTTTTAGATTCATAAAATAATCTCAAACTGCCACATCCACTGAGATAGGGGGATAGGAGAAATGGATTATCTTGAAAAAAAGGCTAATTATTTGGTAGAGAAGGGAGTTGAGGCAGTTCCTAAATCATTACCTTTGCCTTTGATAGAATAGATAGAACTTTATTCTTAAAGGCGATGACAGAGCAAAGTTAAGGAGAACAAGAAATATTTGCCACATCCACTGAGCAGAATGAGAACAAACTTTACTGAGTTATATGGAAAGATTTCCAAGATAAACTGAAGATCAAGCTGGATATGTGTATAATGTGTCTTTTACTAGCAATAAACCAAGCGTCTAAGTGCTTTTTATTTAAAAATGTTATTCAATATTTTTTCTTATCTTGTCCTGTTGTTTTGGCTAGAATCTGCAAAACGATTTGAACAGTGGAAGAAATGTGTGTTGTTTTAACTTCACTGAGAAATGTGTATAGTCCTTTTAAATATCATGTTTGCTGTTTGTGTGTGAATGATACCTTTAATCTCAATATAGGAATTCCATTCCAGGCATCATTTAAAAGTACTTTTTTTCAAGCACAAAGGACTATAATATATAATGTGTATTATTTATACATCATAGTATTTATTGATATTATATTTTAGCATAATATAAAAATGGGTTAAACTATGTAAATAAAATTATCATTTTTGAATCACCCCTTTATTCCTCGATTTAAATCTATATGCCATGATCTGTTTCATTACTGCCAGACTTGGTCAGCAAGTATATTCTGTTGGATTTCTACACCTATATGTGATATTGGTATATATACATTTTCTATTGAATCATCTTTATCAATTTGTTTACAAGTACTAGTTTAAAAATGACCCTAACCTTATGAATTTTATGCTCATTTCACTAATTGAATATGGAATTATTATGCATTGTTATAGTCTATAAAATAATTAAATATCTTCTGACATTTTTCTAGAATTTATCTGTAAGACCAATGGACATTTTTGGTATATCTCTTTTAATTTCCTCAGAAAAAATTAATCAGTGTTTCTACATCTTGCTGAGTAAATTTTAACATTTTAAATGTTATATTTTTCAAGAAAAAACGTTTTATTACTATTATCCAAAGCATTTATACAAAGTTAGAAAAATTTGTTTTATATATTTTATTCTCTTTGAAAATGTAGTTTTATTAATATGTGTAATACCATTTATATATGCTTTCTCTTTATGCTTTTTATCTGCCTAACCAGAATCTGGTGTCTGAATTCTCCTGGTATTTTTCTAAATTAGTACATTTTCCTGCTAAAATAATTGGGTCATTTTTCCTTTAGTATTTGTTATTTTTCAAAAACCTTTAGGTGCCTTGCCAGTGGGCCCTTCTTTGGAGTTTGTGCTCCTGAGAGTGACAGAGTTGGACTCAACTATGTCTTTCCTGCACATGGCTCATCTGTCCCTTCTATTCAAACCTATACTTGGTGCTGGAGTTTGTAGATGTATGTCCAGAGACTTGAGTCTTTGGGCTGTCCATGTGCTAGCTGGCCCGGAACCTCGGTGGAGCAGCAACTCCTCTTCTACAGCTCAATAGACTCACCCAGGACAACTGGCGGGGAGATGATGATGGACAATGGCCATCCCGGGGAATGGAGAGAGTCTGCAGCTGCAGGCAGGATAATCCCATCCATCTTTCCCATGGGATATAAACCCCCTCTCAATTGGAGGTGGAGTGGACATCACCATCCCAGACTCCTCAAGATGGGGGTTAGAGCTGTGGACTAGAGTGGAATTACTGGTATTCTACTATAGACATATTGTGATTGGAGCACTGGAAGAAATTACAAGATTGATGTGGAGCCAGTGGCCACTGGAGGCTCTGGGACGGAGAGGGAAAATAAGTTGTAATACAGGGGTTTTTTCGGGACTTGGGAATTGTCCTGAGTGACATTGCAACAACAGATATAGGCCATTTTATATCATCATATAACATGCAGAACTGTGTGGGAGAGAGTGGTCTACAATGTGAACTATGGTCCATGCTTAATGGAAAGCCCCAGGAAGTGTTTATCAATTGCAGTTAATGCGCCACACTAATGAAGGATGTTTATATGGGAGGTTGTGGGAGGTGTGGGAAGTGGGGCATATGGGAATCCCTATATTTTTTTGTGTAACATTTATGTAATCTAAGTATCTCTTAAAGAAATAAAAATAAAAATAAAATTAGAAAAATAAAAATAAATTTAAAAAAAAAGAACTGATACTGCAAACAGAAAAAAAAAAAACTTTAGGTAAGTGTTTATTTTTTTCACTATAACTTAAGCTATGGAAGTTCAGAATATTGCTTACTCTGCATTACTTAGATTTTTTAATAAGTAGAGTCTGTAAATAGCCTGTAATTCACATTTCTATTTCCTACTGGATCTAAAATTTATTTTACTCTTTGAAGAATCTGTACATTTTATTTTACTATTATTTTGCTGATGTTAAATATTATCACATTGATGTTAGGTGAACTCAATAATACTTAATAATAATAGTACAATTTGTACTTAAAGTAAAGATGTGTGTGTGTCCAATTATGCAATCAGTTTTAATAATGCTTTATATGTACTTGAGAGAAACATTTATCTTTATAGGGTGAATATGTGTATTTATATCCATATTATATTTCCCATTGCCTTTTGTGTTCAGTGAGCTAGATGTTTTATTTCCTTATATTTATTAACTAGTCATTATAATAATGAACAATATTTCTATTTCAATATAAAAATATAAAGGTTTCAAAAATAAACGTGGTTATACCTATTTCCATTAAAATTCATTTATCAAATTTTAACTTCTGTGCTGCCATACTAACATTTTAGTTCTGATATTATTGTTACTATTATGCCACTTCTACTTTAAGACTTCTCTAAGAATTGCATTGTACATTACAAATAACATTATCAAACTTTATAGGGATATAATAATATTCACAAAAACTGTAGCATTTTATTCTAGAGTACTGGTTAAACCTTTGCCTATTTATAATACAATACCTCATTTAATCCTCATAATAACTTGAAAGATAAACACTATATAAACCCCTTTCTTTAGATATAAGGAAATAAGGAAAAGGGAAATACAATAAATTGCCAATGTAATTGGAATTCCAGTGGAGGGAATCCTTCTCTATATCTGTGCTGTTAACTACCCTGCTACAGCACATTAGAAGACAATATTTTACTAGATTCTAAAGGTCTTTTTGGTCACTAATTTCTCCTACATATTAAATCTCTATATAAAGATGAACATGGCTGACCATAGGTTCTAAGAAGGCATAAATTAAAACAGTTTATTCTGAAAAAAAAAACAAAATAGGTACACATTATGGGGAGATTTCAAAGTGATAACAATTTACTCCAAAATGCAGATGTTGGGCCTGTGTGATAGGGTCTGCTGAATGGCAGAATTATTAAATTCTTTTACTGCCAGGAAAGTATTGTCTGTATGCTAAAAGAGAGAAAAAAAGTAGAAAGCCTACGTTTGATAGTATATCTCTGACATTTTCCTCCATACTGTAGCCAGCATCATTCTTACACATATGTAATCTTCAGGGAAAAATAAATGAGGCAGTGCCGAGCTACATTTACTCACTTGCATCCTATCTAGCTATATACTTTATATTGACTATTAGCTACTTTAGAAGTAAGCCAAGCGAAGGTGACATGTTCAAACATAAATTTTTATCATTGTTATCCTCAAACTGAGTTATTTAATAACAGTTTTCCTTCAAACCCCATAAGAATGTCTAACATACAGTAGACAGGAAATACATATTTGTTGAATTAAATAGAATACCTATTTTTGCCAAAACTTAATGTTTCTAAATAGAGAAATTATTATTTTTACATACTCAGGGACCATCTTAATTGGGGGAAAAAAAACACCTTTCAGGAAAAAAAACCTGTATTTGCATACTATTCTACCAACATTTTCCACAAAGTGGAACAATTATGGAATTGTACAAGTGTAAAAATGTAGTCATGGAAATAACTTATAAAGCAATTGAGAAAAATTCAGAAATCAGAAAATGTTGTTATACACTGGATTATAAATGAAAAACTATGGAAAATTTTACAATGTAAAAAGCTATTTGTCACTTTGTCAATATAATACAATTTCTTAACGAAGAGGAGAAAGGAAATCACAAAAGGAGCATCTAAAGATTAAAATTCAGTGAATTACCTGTTCGGAGTAGGAGTTCAATTAGATAATTTTAAAACTCTAATAGATCACTACTATTAAATACTTAGAGAGTGAACTTTTGTGTATATGATTGAGTCAAACAATCAATTGTCATTTGTTTCTTTTTTCTGCTCCTTGTTAGCATGTACTATTAAGTTCTAGGACCAAAACAATCTGTAACTTGCACTAATTGGAAAGATGAAATCAGGGGTCACTGGCATTTCAATAAACCCATTTACACATCAATATATTTCTGCAATAGAAAAATGACTCATTGGAAGTGATATAGAAATATTTGAAACTATATTACTTCTTTCAGGCTACCCTGATATAGTTTAGAGTTTTCAAACTCAGTTAACTAAGTAGTATAGTAATATTGTCTATTTCATAAAATACACTTTTTTGCTAGTCATTCCTTGATGCAAACACTTCCAACCACACCGTATTACTTGTTCCAAAATATTGTTATTTTAAAAAAATAGTTTGTTTAAAAACCAGACAAACTCTTCTCTGAAATATGCAGGCAAAATAGCTTTAGATATCTTGAAGCTACAGAAGGGACATAGTTTGTGGAGTCAAATGCACACTATAGTGGCACCAATGACCACATGTGTGAAATTGCACAAATTACTTAATATTTTTAAACTCCAATCAGTCCATTAGTTAAATTTGGACACTGGCACTTCCCATGCAGACTGTGAGGATTAGAAATAGCCCACAGTGCCTAGTACATGGCAGACACTTCATAAATGGCAATTAGGTGAGAAAATTTTTACATATACTTAAAAATTCTTGTTTTAAAAATTCGTTCTTGGTCTGATTTTGAGCAGTTTAAAAATAATTTGCTAATGAATCATTGATTGCACAGCAATGAAGAAATGTACTAAAATGCAGAGGCAACTGATTAGCTCTTGCTTACTGATGAACTCCTCTAAAGGTAACTAAAATATAGAAATTTGCACTTACAGATATAAAACGTAATGGAAATGGCACTTCTGAAATCTAATGATTCACTGCATATCAAAAGGAAAAATTGAGTTTTACCATAAAGATCAGAAAACGCTAAGCCTCAAGGTCCTCCAGGGGAGTCACTGAGGGTGATTTAGTTTAACACCCTTAGTGCCTTGTGCTGTGCAGAAAGTTCAATATATGGTTCAAGAAAGCTGAGGATGGGCTAATGTCTCTGTTCAAACCTATCTATTAATAGGCATCATATGATTGCTGAGTGCACTTTTTAGACAGATTACATAACAGATGAATTATAAATTCTCAGTGGATTTAGATATCATCACTAAAACTCATCCTAAATTCAAAATAAGGGTAATGCAGTCCAAAAGGATTTTACTCTTTCTCATTGCACGGTTTCCAGACTGGACAATGGAAATGCTATATAATTAACCTTGTGGATTTCAGCATTACTGTTTCATAAAATTTCAGGGCAGTCTTATGAACAAAGAAAACACAAGAACAGAATATTTTTAATACTATGAAATTTGTAATTTTATGAATAGCTTTTCTTAGAGAATGCTCATTTTCAGTTCAGTAAGAATTTGAAGAAAAGTTCAGTCATGTTTCAGATCAATAATATCCAACATTGTAACAATCACTTTAATGAAAAAATACTTGGCATATTTATTGGATTATTGGCTCATTCAGATCTGGTAAGGAGTATAGACTTGATTGAATAAATGAGCTGTGATTCAACATTATTTTGATAGTCTGGGAAATGATTCAAATCTAACAAAATAATTTAATTGATATGAACACAAGGCTCTATAATTTGAAGAAAAGAATGAGAACAGAAGAAGTATGTGCTTTCGTTGAGCAAAGGCTAAATGTGAAATAGCATTGTAATAATCTATCAAAAATCTAATGTAAAATTATGTTCTAGTAGTGGTAGTGTATTGTCCAAAAAAGATGTACAGATATTACATTCTTTCTCTTCCTGCTATTGTTCAGATAACATTCTGCAGCATACAGTGTTAAATTACTGAGATTGGAAGCAAGGGTATATAAACTGGAAAGCATTTCAAATGTAGTAACGAAAGAGAATAATGGTTTTCAAAATCATAGCCAACTCATAGATTAGAAAGGCACTTATAAGAAAGGTTTACAGGAGATCTCCAGATCGGGTAGGGAATTAGATGCAGATGAGCCTTCCAAACCATATTTTCTCATCATAAAACTAGTCTGGGCTCATTCCTCCAAACTTTTCTCTCCTTTGAGCTACCATGACTTGACTATGATCTGTAGGTCCAGCCTGCCAAGGGTCCTGAAATAATTAGTTGAAAGGAGAGCAATGTAAGGATTTCCAGGTTAGTCATTAGATGCAAAAAGCAAACCTTTATATAATTCTCATTTTGATACTGATTTCAGGGTTTACTTATACCCAGGAGTTTTTCTTTATTCCTATGAACAATATCATACTTTAACCCCCCAGTTCTTACCTTTTTCTTGCTCTCATGCCCCATCTCTAAACCGTTCCTTAAGTCTCTGCCCAATATTCTAAAAAGTGTATCCCACTTTTCTCTTGTCCAATTTTCTCCATGGACTGAGTATCCATCCTTTATTACCAGTATCTCTTTTATTAGTTTGAACAACTAACTTGAGAAAAGAGATGGCACACTCAAAAGGGGAAATTAAAGTGTAATGAAAGGACTGTTTTTAAAGGTCTGGGCAAAGTTGAGGCAAACGAACAAGGGATAGTGATGTACCCTAGGACTGAACACTGCAGGAAACTGCTTCGACCCTTAAGCTTGATAGAGCACAGGAACTGAACTGTTCCTGGAATCAGGTGAGAGGTTTATCTGCGGGAATAAATGCACAATGGAATCCATCAGTTTCAAGCGAAGAGTAAAACTACAGTCAAAGGATAGCTACCCAGGGATGTACCCATAGTAATTAAACACACTGAACCCTCTCTTCTTTTGTCCTGTGATCTTCAAATATTGCTCCCTTCTAACCAAACCCAGAACACAAGGAAGTCTCGGTGATGAAATGTCTGTAGGCAATGTCAGCTCTCAGAGGCAAAGCAGGGAGAAAAACGTGAAGAGAGGATCTGGAGAGTCACAGAAGATCTAAACTCTCACCTCTCATTAGATTTCCTTGCTGCCAATTGGTGGTCTTCTGTCTTAGATTACATATATTGTCAGGTCCGAGATCCTCAAGCAGGGTTGTTTTTTTGTTTTTGTTTTTTTGTTTTTGTTTTTTTTGTTTTTTGTTTTGTTTTGTTTTCCTAGGTAAGTTTCCTTCACACTCCTAAAATATTTACATTAACTTAGTTTCCCATGATTTTTCATGAACAAAATCTGGAAAGCTTCATAAGCTCCCTTCAACTGAATGAAGTTACCCTTTAGGTCTCACAGTGGAAAACTCTTCCTCAAAAAATTCTTCAATGATCACCACACCAAGTTATACTTTATTGTTATATGTTATCACAGTATATTGTTCACCTCTTTGTAAAATATAATTAAGATTATTTAATTATTGCTAATTACTTTTAATGTCTCTTTTGCCTACTGGAGCTCTCCTTGAGGACAAGGATTATTTTATTTTTGTTTAAATCTGAATCCCTCTGCATAGAACAATAACTGACATGTGCTAGGTAATAAATAAATGTTTGTTAATTAACTTACTAAACTCTGGGACATAAACCCTTTATGTAATATTATGCCAACTCTAACACTAATCACCTCTCTGTATTACAGGTATCATCAGACTTATGACATTAAAAATAAAATAATTCAGGTTTTCTTTTCTTTCACTGATCATATGTAGTTCTGCCCTGAAGTCCAAGACCCAATGCAATAGGAATCTATGATTTTCACACTTTAGTGCTTTCTTTCCTGGTCCACCACACTTATTGACAGAAATACCATGTAGAAACTAATCTCATAGAGGATACAAATGAAAATAAAATCTATTAACTAGCTACAGTTTGTAATCATTGGTTATATATTTGAGTCCAAAGATAATCTGAAGACATATTAGTGAAATAAAAAAGTGATTTATTTTCTGTATTTATTTAGAGAAATGTTCCTAAATAAACATGTTTGAAATATTTTAATTTCTGGTGCTCTAGTGAGTTAGTGTTTAACCAATATTCTTGACCATGTTAGAAATGGGAATTTCTATATGTATGACTAGCTCATTGCATTTAATGCCTTATTTTCTGTACAATATTTATTTTATTTCTCATATGTTTATATATTTTTAGTAAGTTGTGCCCCTAATCAGATGGTTTGGTCAAGTTGCAATTTCAACTGTATTTAAATGTTTTCAAAATACTTACTCAACGTCAAGATTCCAAAATTGATGAAACAACATAAAAGTAGCATGATGCAGAAATGAAAATGATATATTTTAATAAGAGGAATGAAATATTCAATGTCTTTGGAGAGTCATTTTTATATTCGACATGGCTACCAAAAAATGCAACCTGAGTTTACTATTGCTTTACTAAAAGCCAAGCCCCTAGTAGAGTGTTTATTTGTGAAATAAATGCAAGAGGAGCCCTTAATGTTTTCTTTTTTTTTCATTTTTAAACAAATAATGCCCGTTAGAGGTAGCCATCATTGAAATGACCACAACATAAGAATACACCGTAATACTAGCATAGACATCAAAGTAAAAATTTAAATCTATACAGGATAATTTATTTTCTACGATATAAAATAAAAATAAAGTAATTAAAACAGAAGTTTTTTTTTTTTGTTTCTTTGATTTGGAAACAGAAATAAAAAGCAAAATACACCTGCAACAGCTGACTTAGTCTCATTATTGAGAAGCAGTATATATGGTTAAAGCACAGATTCTGTTTATAGTCTGGGTATAAATTTTTACTTTACCGCTTTCTAGTTGGGCATGTGTCACTGGGCACGTGTTAATGGGCATTTTCCTAAGCCTTTCTATATCAGTTTTCTCTTAGGTAAAATGAGAATAATAGTAATTTCTAATTCATTAGTTTTGTGAAAATTAAATTATTTAATACATGCGAAGAACAGAATCTGGCACATAATATAGGAATCATAAAATTGTTCATTGTTATTAGTTTGACTTCTTAGAAACTTACTCCTATGATAAGAATGTGAATTCATAAAATAACACTGAAAAAGATTTACAAAATTATCTAATTTTACTTTCTGTATGAAGTATGAAAGTATAATAAAAGTCTGACTCCGTTTTTTGATGTTCAACTACAGACACTTTAAACCTCAGTGCTTGCTCTTCTACTTCTGCCCCACATCTGGCAAGCTTGTGGCAGATTCAAACCATTCAAGGCCCTGACTAAAAGCAGGGACCTTATTCTCCCTGCCCCTCCCCTGCCAAGCACAATTAAAGAAACTCAAGCCAGTCTCTGTACCATGCTTTCTCAAGCCATTTTCAGACCAGCCTGGGTCTTGCTTTCCCTGGTAAAGTCTTATTATTTAAATACTAAGCTCTTTCATACCCTCTTAGTTTCTGTGTGGTGCCATTGGTCTCAATATGTGGAACAAATTTTGTGGTGATCAAAGCATAAATGTTTATTCTGAAGAGGACAATGTCATTTTTCAATAATTTTTAGAGTAGAAAATGTATCCAAGAACTTTTGATGCATATGTAGACCTTTACATCTCTGTGATGATTAATAATATTATTCTATTGACCACAAACTTCTCAAGAATTATTTTTTCTCCATCACTTCAGTTCATATCTTTCTTTCTACTGTTCTTTTAAATAAACCTTCTAAACTTGTTAGCAACACTTATTATATTATAATATATTACTTGAATTCTTACTATACACATCCTGTGCTGTTCTCTTGAAACTCAAACTCTATTGTTTTTTACATCCTTTAAACAAGTTGTAGATATAACACTCCACAAAGGCTTGAGTCTTAAAGAAATATTTATACTTGCTTTCTATGACACACTTGCAGTAATATATTTCTATAAAAATTAGAATTTTAAATAATAAATCCTACACTTTTTCAGTTTATGATAAAATTATTTCTGATAAAAATATTAGTTCTAGCCAGGCTTCATGCATGTTAAATACATTTTTCCTTAGCACTTATTTACATAGTTTTGAACCATTACATTTCACTTAGTGATTTGATTCTGTCTGACATGCAGTGGACGAGAAAACTGAATGCTTAAGTAATTGCCAATAAGAAAGATGTTAACATGAATTTAGATGTAGTTTAAGCAGGTATGATTTAGCAGGAGATCAGGCTACATAATTATGATATAAATTTATATAACAAAATATTCATCTATGATTTACTAGGGGGAAAATACAAGAATTGATTTTCCTATTGGCTATTGCACATGGTGTCCTCTTAAATTTTGACCTATGGCATTTCTCTGGCACTTATATACATGCAGAAAAATTATATAAAAATTCCTCTTGTGCTTTTCCATCAAATTTCTAAATTTGGAGTATTATTTTGTCTAAAGCATTTTTCCATTTCTTAAAATATGATTATAACATGAAATGATATAGTAACCCTAGCATAAAGTTGCTAGGATGCGAGTTTTTTGATGAAACATATTGAAATTATACACACACAGACTCACACACATACACATGAAGACAAAATATGGTCAAACAGAGTCCAAACACTGGAGATAAATTATTTTTTATCAAGTAGAATATATTTAGAAAATTTTATTATATATGTGCTGTCATAAACCAAATTGCTGTCAACGATCAGTCCATTTTAGGTCTTAGGAAGCAAAAATAAGTAGGTAAAATTGGAAGAAAATAATAGACTAAAGCAGACCCTAACATAAGCCTATGAAATTATGTAAGCATTGGATTGTGGATTATGAAATGGAGTAGTGCAAAAAGGAAATTGTTGAAAAAAAGAAATAGGACAGGAGATTGGGCAGTCATTCCAGACTTGAAAGATCCAGCAGAGATTATGTAGGTATCAATTTGTTTAAAGTCTGGTGAGGATGGAAGCATTGATTAGAAACTTAGGCAAGAAAATTAGACAGCATAGTCTCAGAAAGTCTTTTAGTCAGATCAACAACACCTTTGTTGTTACATCTTAAACCAGGTGTCAGCAAACTATGGCCCACAGGCCAAACGTGAACCACTGCTTGTGAGTTAAAGAATGTTATCTGCATTTCAAATGGTTGAAAAAATAAAAAAGAAGAATATTTTGTGAAATAAAAATTGTATAGAATTCATTTTTTCAGTGTCCGTAAATAATATTTTATTGGGAAATAGCCATGCTCATTCATTTACATATTGTCGCCAGCTGCTTTAACACTATAACAACAGAGTTGAGTAGTTGCTAAAGAGAACATATGGCTCACAAAGCCTAAAATATTTATTCTCTGGACCTTTAAAAAAAAGTTTGCTGTCATCCATCTTAAGTGAATAATGCCAGACTGTTTAGTTCTACCAATAAAAGGTGTTACACTTAGAAAGATGGCTGTCTTAGTCACAATGTGATTTCTGGCTCAAGTGAGAGAGCAGAGAGCAAAACAATTTCTGATATATGAATTCTATTGTTTGTATGACATTAAAATTTGTTATCATATTTTCCAATGAGTTTATTTCTCATTACAGAAAAAAATATTATATTCCATTTGGTAAAATAATAGTTGTTATAATGTGAAGAATTAGTGACTTTATTGAGATAACAAATTAAAATGTTATTTTCCTCATCTATAAAGGTGTGCATTAAAAGTAATACAGCTCACATATATTTCTAAAAGAGTCAAAGAAAACTTACCTGAGAAACTCTACTCTTTTATGAATGTAATTGCTATAAAAGTTAATGATGATATAAAGTCTCCTTCTCTAAGATATATGAGACATTCAGGTTCTAAAAAATGGTTACTCTTTAAAAGTCCTTTAAATCTCGTAGAACAATATGGGAAAAAAAGTAATAGAAGTTCCCAAAAGTTTTTGTTTAGCGAGTTTCCATGCTATGCAGTTTAGCTTTGCATGATTTCCCCACAGCCTTTGCAGAAATGTTATTAACTTTAGAAAATTGTTTCTCCTCCTGCATGTTGAGAGAAAAAGCAATTTAAAATGTTTATGTTTGAAGTTTTTATTCATAAAAGAAGAGGCAAAAATATTATTGTTGACTTCAATTTGTAGTCAAACCACCAAAAGCACATATTGATGTAATGGTTTACTGCAATATGTGTCTGATCAATAAAAGTAATCTCACATTTTCTTCATTCATTAATACAAATTGATGTAAAAGGTACTTTGCATCTCCATGAAGAGAAAGGAAGTCATTGCCATTGCCATTGCCATTTTTCCCAGCGGTGGATGAAATACCTTGTTTCTAGGTGGAGGTCAAGAGAGCTATTACACCCTAATAGAATGTAGTAGAGCAGAGATCTTGCTCATTCACATTAAATGAACCAAGACCCATTGCTAATTACTAAATTTTGTGTACTGATACATAAGCAAAGAAACTCTGCAGTAAAGAAGAGAATACACTATCCTGCAAACATTCTTTTATGTACAACTCAATGGATGTCAGGCTTGAATGGGTAACCATATGAAGTGAAATGGCTTATAATGCACTTTAGTGTGGTTTATTGGCTAATCAAGTTACACACAACTTATAATAGTTGTTGGCTATCTTACACTTTGGTAAACTGCATATCCAAACATTCTCAATAAGCTAATAATGCTTTACTAGGGCACATTTCTATATAAGATTTCTATTGCCTCAAGAACTATACTTCTTGTGTAATGGTTCACACTCTACTGACCTGATTAAACTTCTAATTAAACTGTATTGAATGGCTCTCTGTAATGCTCACACAGAAATATAATCACACCCTTCTATAAATGCAGTTATTAAGATGGAAAAATAATTGAGAAACTCACATTTTTTCAGAATTCATATCCTGTTTTACTCATATTGGTGGACACAACTGGAAGTTCTTCACTATAAGAATAATAAAAAAAGAATTCAACTGTTTTACTCCAATACAGAGGCAATGGAAAGTATACAGACAACCTCCATGAAGTTAAGGGCCTCTTCATATTTTGTGTTAAATCCACAGTGATGTCTGTAGTGTCTCTTACTATGTAATTATTAACTAAATGAATGAATGACTAAGTGAATGATTGTATGATATACGTTTTCTCTTTCAGTCAGATTTTATTATTTGGTTCTGTCTTGGAGTCCTTGCCTTCTTTGTTATTTTGATAGTACCCTTCATGTATAACAACAAATGCCAAACATTTGACTGAAATTTTTAAAAATCCATTTAAAATCTGACATCTAATGTTAGCTGGATAATTCTCATCACATTATTAAAGTGTTGATATTTTTACTTCTGTAGTCAATATTATGTATCCAGATAATATTGTTTAAGCCTACACACACAAACACACAAAAGATTCAGTCTTGCCCTCTCAAAGTTTACCTTATAATTAGGAAGTATGGAAAAAAGGTATAACTAAAAAGCATTTTCTGTAATACATGTGTAAATAAGGTAAAGTATTGGGAAGTTAATTGACAATGTTCAA